>VDFB02097596.1:24584-114154 GCA_007258455.2 Sequoia sempervirens
TGGATTATTTGGTGAGATTACCACTTTAAGTGCTCTTGTTCGATTAGCGAGTTAAAATAAATTGTTAAGTCCAAATTAAATGTTTATTATTAAAATAGTTAGTTGTCTAATCCAATGTCGTTAATTAAGTTATTAAATTATTAAGAGAATTTTTTTTAGAGGGTTAATGACTTAATAGGTTATATTATTTCTTTGTTAAAGATGCCATTTTAATATAAAATGATTATAGAGGGTGTCTTTTAAAATTTGAGGAAACTCATATATTCAATATATCAAAAGTTCACAAGAGTCCTTTAAATATATATATATATATATATATATATATATATATGAAGTGTATATATGTATATATATAACCAAAAGTTTAAAACATATTTGGAAATATAAAAGTAATTAATCATATAAGAATTAATTTTTTCATTTTCAACCCTTAATATATATATAATCAAAATAATTTTTTAAGGTAAGAGAATCAAACTATATTTAAAGTACCCTTATAATTTAAATTCAGCATAAAGCATATAAGAAAACAAAATAAATGTTTAAAGAAAATTGAATAAAAATAAATAAATAAAAGATAAATAGAAATAAATATGTTATTGTTTATTCATTTACTTAGTAATTAATTAAGTAAATGATAAGTAAGAATAAACATATATTTATATAAAATTTATATAATAACTAACTTATGGAGGCAGCTTAAGATTTACACCTGTCCCTCTCGTGCCCTCCACCTTGCTCCAAGGCTATCCTTCCAAGATCCATGTGTTTTGTCTAACATCCTCTTCCTGCCAGCAGTGCACGTGTGTTGTGAAAGCGTTCCCATTCTGCATGCTTTTCTTGGGGGAAGGCGTAACACTTGTTGAATGGGGAAGGAAAAGAATTTAGGGAAAAAAGGATGTCACGTCTGGATACCCATCGACGAGGAGAGGAGGAAGGCACGAATAGAGGAGTTTGGTCAATTGCGCCTCATTTTGTGCAGACTCTGAGGTAAGTTTCTTTCTCTTACGTTGCTTGAAAGTTTCTAAAGCCTTATTAGTAAATCCATCTCCTGTACCTACGCCCCCTGCAGCCAATCTTCTTGCAGTCTCCTCATTCTTTTCCCATGCAAACTAAGCTCGGTGTTGTTGGCCCTGCTCTTCTGTAGTTATCTCCTGATTTTTAGATCGTAAGGTTGCCTTGGAGATGCCTGTTTCCCCTCCATTTACCTCGGACTTGGGTTTTGTTTCACTTCCCCATTTCCATCATCGTCATTAAATGAGTTTGCAACATCAGCGTATACTTTGGAGCTAACCCCAGTTGCATTTTCAAACCCTCTATCCTTAATAACCACCGTGTCTGCAAGGAGCGATGAATAATTCTGTGTTTTGGAGTTACCAGTCTGCAACTGCAAATAATTCTCCCTGAGACCATTCTGGCTATTCTCAGCGCCAAGCACTGAACACAGCCAGACTGTGGAAGCGTAAATAGCCCTCCCTAATTCTTTTTGGCAACCTGTCACGTCTGCGGTACTGGAAATTAGAATGTTGTAGAGGTATAAAATAATCTCCTGATACCATTGTCAGCGCATCGGCCGCAGCGTTTGAACATAATAGAAAGTTTAAAGGTTTAAATAACCTACTGGCTTTACACCTATATCAATTGCGTTTTGAAGGCTTCTAAAGCCTTTTTCTTCAAATCCATTTATTGCATATCCTGTAATCATGGCACCCCATGAGACTGCATTTCTCTGAGGAATTCTGTCAAACAGCTTCCACGCCCTTTTTGTGCTCCTCATTTAACACCCATATCCACCATGGCAGTATAATTACTACGTCTAACAAAATTTTTGCTTCTCTTATACTTGATGGATTATTGCTTCATAGTTTTCACATCTTGCATATACATTCATCTGCCTTGTGTCATAATGGGGAAACTTTATATTAATAAATTTAGATAATAGTCTCCCTTTTTCTTTTAATGAGCCATCATCCTTGTTAGATCCATAGCATTTTTACTTAGATATAAATAGGATTCTGCCATCTAAAAGTAATCATTCTATATTTTGGATATGAGATTACTATTTTAACATAAGTTATTTGGTAGCATGATTTGGTTATCATACAATCTTGTATGCTGAGAGGTATAGTGATTGTGATTATTTATTTGTTGATTGGCTTCAAGTATAGAATATGTAATGAGAGCATTTTCAATTCAATGACTAATAATATTTTAAGTTATAAATAACCATTGGCTAATTCTCTTAATCATGTTATCACATAATCTTTGGATTATTCCACAGCTATAAGTCTAATAATCTATTTAAGTTATTTAATAGCTATCTTCATCCTAGATAATATATGATTACCCTATTTATGGAGTGGTCTTGTATTAGTATCATGATTTCGATAGTTAAATTATCATAGGGGGGTTATTATTAGTTGTGTTATTTATCAATATTGCATCAAGAGGATAAAATTGACTCATTTGTTATCTGAAATTCTTATTCTAAAATTAATAATTTGGTAAGGTGTAGTATATATATATAGGAAACCCATCTTATATTGTTTCGGACATTAATGTAAAATTTATAGAAAACTAAACTACTTTTTTGAAATTAACGGCATTGCACTACCAATGAGAAAATGTATTTAAGAATATTATTGATAATAGTAAAAGGTGTTTTACCCCGCGAATAATGATTTTAATATTACTAGAAGTAAATCTAGAATTCGGTTAATTTAGTAAAAGAGTAAATGTATGCTGGTTGGGTAATCTTCATGGATAAATAATATTGACATAGGGTTATTGATAAAGTTAAGTAATTATAATCACAGCCTTTGACTTATGGAATTTAACATTTAAAAATAAAAGATTATAGATAGAAAGTGCAATATTAAAGTGAATCCTCATTAATATAAATGCAAGCTAATATTAATTTGTTAAGGGAAATTTAGAGTGGTAATAGACAATTTATATTATTTCTTGGAAATAGAAATTAAATAGAAATCAATTTGAAGAAGTCATTTAGATGAGATAGGGTGCTTTATGGCTTTGTTTATATAAGTGTATAAAAATGTGTTTATACCATGAGTTAAAATAAAAAGCAAATTCGTTGGTGAAAATAGAGATAATTTTATATTTTATCTATATAATTCTTTAAGTATTTAAATGACTTCGAGATGGTTAAATAAAATATAGTGAAATGGTATAGGATGTTTATTACATATAATGAATGATTATGAAAATGTAAGTAGTTATAGGAAAGTTAAATTAATCTTGTGTTAGATGCTTAGCTTGATAGTTGTTAAAATACATTTCTATAATTCTCTTAACTGTTTCTAATGATTTCTCGATGAGTGAAAGAGTAACATAGTAGGCTCCTATTCATTTTGTCGTAAATTGCTCCTCATAGTATTAATCATTGTAGACTTTAAAAGATTAGGATTGAGTGTGTATGTTGATAAATATATATATATACAGGTGTGATTTTCATATGGTTTTGTTCATTACATAGATTAGGGAATTATGAAGAGATTTAAGGAAATTTAATCTAAATAATGAAGTATCCAAGTTGTGATGGATAAATTAATTAGATAATTGTAGTACTGTAATGATAAGTTGTAAGTTAGCATGAAGGTTCATACTAACTAGTTAATAGTGAAGATTGTCTTGTGTAATCCATAGGATGATTATTAGGAGCATTGCATGTTTGAGTAGTCACCTTTGAAAATACCTAGAGGTTATACTCTATGAGGGTGAGTCAATGAGTTGGGAGAACTCAAGTTGGGCGAACTACGGTGCCTCTGCGAAATATATACGTAGGCAAGGCCATCAAGTGATGAGCCCCCGAGGCATTAGGTCGGGCCCCTAGGACTGTTCTTCTGAGTCTTGTATGTGATTTGTCATACTATAAAACTGCCATTGATTTGTATAGCTCATCTGGTAATCATGTGCTAACTACCTTTGATCATATGTGTGTGCCAAGTCATGTAAACCTTGCAGGTATATGCATTGGGAAACAAGGAAAATTCAACATGATGGAATGGAAGAGGTACATTAAGCTGACCCAAAGTAAGTAGACTTTATTGCTAAAAATCTAGTGAACCATTTCTATATTTGCTTCTCACTAGTGTGATCTTGGACTATAGTTGTAAGTAGTGAAAAGTGTTGTCATTGTCTTTAAGTAAACAAAAATAAAAATAAAAATTGCAAAATTAGTAAAGTCGTTGCAGAGTGTTAGGTTATTTAGAGTATAAAAATGTGGGCATAAAATGATGTATTGTTTCCTCTCTCTTGTTTATGGATGATTGTATGTTATCTTTATGTAATCTTGGTTTATATTCACTTTCGTAAAAACTTACATTTTGTAATGACCGTTATGTGTACCCCAGAGGATGTAGATAACTTTGTAAATGCATAGTTCTCTTCTTGTAATATATGCACATATTCATCTTACGCAATGTTTCCCTTTCAAAAAAAAATAAAAAATTAGTTTGGTATTTTGTTGTCCTCTGGGGTTCTACAGATTCACAGTTTCTTTGATATTGTTTTAGAGTCCCACAAATGGAGAAGTACACTGAAATCTCAATACAACAAGCGCAAGAATTCTATGACTAGATCCCAACAAGGCTAAGTACCTGATAAATAGTCAATGGTTGAAAGAACCTAGCACACTATCTCAAGATGGATGAAGGGACTTTCACAAAGTGACTTCAAGGAGATGTCAGGGACATGATCACACTTTTGAGCAGAGTGAAGGGATTTCCTGAATCATCCCATTTTCATGATTGGATGTATGAATACATCAGGATCATAAGAAGAGACAAAAGGCTCATATTGGGGAAAACAGATCAGTGATGAAATAATGAACAGCTGATAAATGTGCCAACCACCTTCAAGTTCTATATGACTTCTTATCTAGTGTATGTTGCAGAAATTTCTAGGTCTATCTACAAAAGGGAACCGACTTTTTGTACCTTTGTACAATTATTTCTATCAACTAGAGCTAAAGGAAAGCCTTCACCATTTCAGGAGGGTCACTGATGCTTTCTTTGCACCTCTACTTTTCAGCTTTGACCGACTCTTGAGAAGAAGAGAGTGCTGATGAGGCCTACAAAGTGGTGAGTAAAGTCGGATGCATATTCTTAAGTTTCCAACTTTTACTTACATAAGGGTAGGATGCTACACTTGGGTGCCCTTACATGTTGCCCGAATATCCCTTGAACAAGTGGATACTCATGGAGTTATGCAGACAGTTGATTTCAATTCACAAAGAACGGATGAGGATTCACAAGTTGGGATTCAAGTTTCCATTGACAATTGGTAAGTATACCATCAAAAGTGTACAAAAAGCCAAATTTTTCTATGCCGAAATGCAGGTCATGACAATCAAGACCTATAGATACAAATTTTATTTTGACTACCGAAATGTAAAGAAGTTGAAAAAGGTTCATTGACACAAGTACCACTTTAAGAACATCTGGGTTGATTGCATAGATGAAGAGGCTATCTGTAAGATGGACTATTGAAAACTAACCGTACAGTAGATAAGAGATCTTGGCATGTTGCTAACCTACCAGAGGATTTCATAGATCCTGGTGACATCATGAATGCTACTTACAACGAACAAGAAATCTCTAAGAGACCTTTTCCCACAATCCAATGGTCCAAAAATGAAATTGTTTCCATTAGAGAGAGGTTGGCTCCAATACTGGCTAACACTATAGAGTGATTACACAAGTATGGCTTTGAGATGAAAACTTTCAAGATAGAGTCTAAGTGAGAAGAATCTAGAGTAGAAGCCGACAAACAACAAGAACCCCACATGAAAGATAAACCTCTAGTCATTCCTAGTTCTTCCCGAAGAGGCCCTAGGATTAAGTTCACTATTGGAAAAAAAGATACATGGGCCATCCCAAAAGGAGAAACTATAGAATTTGAACCATCTCGCTCCAAAGGAAAAGGGGTTGTTTCTAAAGAGATAGATTTTGATGAAGAAGAAAATTCAAGTGACCAATCTGCTAAAGAAGAAGATTCAAAAGAAGTAGACTCTGATGAGGAAGAAAATTCTGAAGGTGAACAAGAATTTGAAGGTGATCAAGAAGGTACAAACAATAGTTAGAAGATCAAGAGGATGATCAACAAGAACTTGGGCATGACGAAGAACGAACTATGTCTCCACCTAAGAATGTAGTTGAAGAACTTCCCCATACATCATCGCCTATAACTTAAAGTGTTCCTCACACATCTCCTAATCCAAAAAATCCTCCACCACCTATTCCTACATCACCTATTCCTACATCTGCAATACCCACAATGGACATTTCACCTATCCCTGCAACATCAACTGTGCTTGATACTCCTTCAGTGACAAGTATACAAGAGGGTTGACATTTTGTCAAGTCCTCCATCATCCATTCCCAACCTGTCATCTCCATCCAATGATATCACTTTAGAAGCTAAGTTTAACAAGTTCATGAATGAATCCATTCCCAATTAGCTCAATGTACAAACTATAGGAGCAGTTATGATAAACACACACCAATTGTCACTATACCAATCATTCCTTTAGAAGTGGTGGCAACAAGAGAGTTGACAGTTGACCAAGAAGCTCATACCTCCTCTCTTCCCCCCTAGTTGGTATCTCAAGTATCGAAGTGGAAAAATCAAATGATTTATCCAAAAGAGCTCGATCTTGAAGAGATAGCCCCTCCAAAAGCCAAGGGGAAGAAAAAGGAAAAAGTGTATTCATGGTTGAATGTTGACAAGGTCGGTCATAAATATGTAGAGATTGGAACACCACCTCAAGAGGAAGGAGATGTCAATATGGAGGATTACACAGTGACAAGAGTGCAGCTTGGTAAGGTCACGAATGAAAGTTCAAAGGTAGACACACAAGTAACCTTGGATATACTAGCAGGAAGACTAGAAAAAATAGAGCAAGCTAAAACCATGTAAAAACAAAAGGTAGACCATTATTTCAATGTTCTAAGGATACTTGCAGGGTCTTCAAGTAATGCACAACCATTGGAAATGGTAAGCACTGAGGACCTAGCTATGAAGAAAGCTTAGAAGTTTTCCCCCAAAGGCAAGGTGTTATATGATTTTATCAAAGAAATTGTAGAACATGGTTCTCAAATTATAGTTGTTGCGGATGAAAAAGCTACTCAGATAGCCAAGCTCCAAATAGAGCTTGATAAGGAAGATAGTGTTCTTTCTGAAGAGTGCAAGGAAATGTAAAAAATCCTGTTGTTGTGGTCACAAATGAAATAGGTGAAGCTCAAAAAATTGGTGGAAGCCAAAGGTATCGCTAACAAGGAGAAATACGTAGAAGTAAGAAAATCACTGAAGCATCATATTCAGATAATCAACTCTCTTACAAAAGATCTCTATCAAGTACAGGAAGAGGTTAAAGGGCACCGTACTATCCTTGAAAGAGGAATCAAGGAGTTACTAGGACAACTCCTCAAAGAAAATTGTATCTTCCTTCTGGTCATAAAACTTTCCAAGATCTTCTAAGAAGCCATCATGAAACAAGTAGAGAGTGCGGTTTTTTTAAGGTCTCTATCCATGTTATTTGTGATACAAGGCTCTCTCTTGACAACCTCAAGGCACATCTTGATAGGTACAAAAAGGTTCACTCATCCACCATGATATTGATCATGAGGATTCACACCATTGTGGATTACACCGTTAGTATGAATGAGAAGTTCATACAAGAGACCAAGAAGAAGTATGAAGACTTCCACACCCAAGCAAGGAACCATGAAGATTCTTGATCTCCAGTGTTGAACTTTTTGATGCTTTCCTTTATGCATCTTGTAAATAGTTTTTGACATCTTAAATGTCTTTTCTTAAAATATAATTACACTAAAAATCCTAGATGTAGTTTCATAAAGACAAATTACATTTTGACTTTAGTCAAAGTTAGGTGAGATTTTCCTAAATTAACTCACCTAACTTTCCTAACTTTTCTCAACTAATTTTCTAATTTTGCTCATCCCCCTCCTTTATAAACATGACAGATTTCTATTGTAAAGCTTACCTTTTAGTATTTTGTAAGGAAGTGCTGCCCCTTTTGAAGCAGATTTGTGAAACTTTGTGTTCATATCTTGTGAATTAAATCTGATCAATAAAGAAGAGAATTGCAAACCAAAATTTTTGTTGGATTCGATAATCTTGTGGATTGATCTTATTGGTGGTGATTAGTGTATGATATTTGAAGGGCTTAAATTAATTTATGTAAACTTTGTGTTAGATTCCTTATTTAGATTTATATTTATGTTTGGATACTTTTGTTGAAAGATCTACAAGACTATGTTCTTGTAATCATTCATGTTGTTTGAGAAATTGTTGTGTCTAAGAAGACTTTTTTCTTCTAATGAAACAAATGGCACATCTCTCACAGATCCATCAATGAAAAAGCTATAGAATGACTGTGTATCTTCGTGAGATTTCCCTTTTCTTTTACTTGTTTATTATTAAACATATCTGGTATCTCTACGCTTTTCTTTGACAAGATAGAGGTATTGGCATTACGACTCGTTATTAGTTGAAAGTTACCTTGAATCAAAACTTCCAACTATGAAGCATTGTAAAACATATTCTCTAAAAAAAGAGAGAATCATGAATGTGACACCCCCCCCATTTTGTAAGTATAGTGTACATTGTGTAAATACTTAATTAGTTTTACCATAGCTTCTATTAGTAGTAAGAAGGGTGCCTCCCCTTTCTGAGAGGAGATATTTTATCTCACATAGTTGTGGTTGAAGTCTAGGTTGTGCAATCTATTGAAAAGATGGTTACATAATTTTCACCCAACAATGTGATAGGATTAAGACACTTGTCATGATATTTTCTAATCCTATTCCTCACCTTCCCTATATAAGCAATGCATCATATGTACTTTTCCATATTCAGCTTGAGATTCTTGCATCCTTAGTGATAGCATGATATTTCTTCTATTTCTCTCTTGTGGAAGTTATTTTTTCTTACAAGTGATCCTAGGGTGTTTGAGGAGTTTACCATAAACTCCTACAATGAATTCATATTACATAATCTCATTTTAGTGATAAGATTTTCCTATTTACAATTTTTCAATAAACATGGAGATACATGAATACATACATAGCTTCCATGAACTTTAAACAAACAAAGATACAAATGGTACAAATGTCTTTTTTGGCATACATCCTCAATTTTTTACTACCAACTATATGAGGGAGAGAATCACTCAAGTTCTTTTTTTCCAACCATGGACTTACTGCATTCCCCCACACATCTATCTTACTAGTAAGATGGCCCTACCCTTTGACCAAGAGATCAGTTTGATAATCTTATAATACTATCCTTCTTCATACTGGTGTTTAGTCCTTCATAACTAGAGCTACCATACACTGGCTACAACCTACACGTATGGCATTCCCAGCCTAGTATGCAAACCTAGATCATAGTGAATCGATAGTGTAAATAGTGGCTACTTACACTACTTTGGCCAAAGTTTGATACATTCATTCACTCGAAAGTGAAGTCATATGTTTACCCACCTTTAGCTCAATTTTGTATTTGACCATTCATACTCTTTTCAACAAAACATGCATTCAATCCTAAAGGTAATGACATAACAAAGTGACCAACTAGGTTACTCCTATCCATGGATTATCCTAACCCCTAAAACAACCAAGTTAACCACCCACATTCAAAAATGACATCTTAAACAAAGTACTTCAAGATAATATTACTTCCCACATTTTATAGTCTATGTAATCATACATATGGTTTATGAAAATGTAGGTGTTGATCAAAAAGCAAACATAACCACACAATTCCATCATAGAGAATATATCTATATAAATATATCAATCAATAGGGTTTCAATAAACAAGACTTCACCAAATTTCAAGCAATCTTATTCAAAGTAGGAAATAACTTAAAATTATTCAAGCAAGCTCAGCATGCATATAAATAATATTTTTCCATCACTTGCATTCATAAACAAATATGATTTCAACTTTAAAAAGAATAGAGTAACAAAATCAGCATGCCTAGAATTATAGCTCCAAAAGATTATGTTGCTTCCTAATCTCACTCTCATAATCCTGCTTGTTGCTCCTTCTAAACTCAACCTATCACCAATACTAGCTTCTCACAAAAACTCCCAACCAATGTAAATTCACAAAGAAAACTCTCTTTCTCACCAAAGCACTCAACAAATCACTTACACATAAACTACAATAAATAACTTCAAAATTACAAATGATTAAGAATGAATGAGGAAAAAAAAGGTAGAGAGGCTACCTCTATATATACTAAAAACTAAGAAACTCAATGCTACAAACAAGCTCCTAAATATGCCACCATTTCTCTTCTTGCTTCCACCACATAGTAGCAAAACTAACTTCCTTCCAAAATGAATCGACTAATCTCTAAGAGATGATATGTGGCTACTAAAATAGTTAGTATGGAAACACATATACAGTCCAACATTTCTAGCCTTTCAACTATAAATGGGTCACCCCTTTCTAATTGGCATCAACTACCATTTTACTAAGTCAAACAAAGAAATGTTCATCTAAATGTTTCATATTTGCAAATAAATTCGACTACCTTCTTAAGCTTTAGCTAGCACTGGCTTGACAAAGTCTTCATGCTCATATTTAGCTATGTGTAACTTTTTTCCGGTGTAGCTCTTGTCTTTTATTTGCATCCAAACTCTTATTATAGTGTTGCATAATATATTCCTTTATGATGTGCATTGGTTCTAATATTAACAACAAATTTAAGGAATTTTATTACTCTACATAGTGCTAGTTCAACTGCTTTATAAACTTTAATAAACTCCATTCACTTAAATTGCATATAATGCATTATAGACTATGCACTATATTTATGTGCTTTCACTTGTATTTAAACATCTTCATATATGTGTCATACTATGTGAAACTTATGATTAAAAATTTCTTGGCTTTAAATAGCCATCTTCCATTATATGGCTCACGCTATATATGTGCCAAGTTTACTTTATAATATTTAAAATGTATTTAACCATTGTATATATTAATATATATTTATATTATAATGCTATCATTATAATATATATTAACATATCTACATATAAATCATTGTTCGATATTTAAATATATTAATAATTATATATAATCATATATATAAATATGTATGTATAGACCTATATACATTAACACACCCATTGTAATGTTGCAAAATTGCACCTAGGGGAAATTTTACATTTTAGCACTTTGCCTAGAATTTATGAAACCTAAAAGCATTAGTGGGAAAAACCCCATGGGTCAAAATTTCATGATTCTAACTCCATGTGGTCTAATGGTGGAGCAACAACAGTCTGGTGACCCATTTCCTGAAAACGTGTGCCTTGGACACCTATGCAGCACACAAACATCTACACAGTGTGCTAGCATCTTGGCGCTTTTCTGAGTTTGAAATGGGGAATCTTGAATCTTGGCTCTTGACACCTATCTCTGCAGCCACACCTTCAGATGTAATGGATCTTTTCTTCCCTTGCATGCCAAAAAACCACTCCTTTGCTCTCATTTTGGGGGTTCTCTCATTCATTCAAGGCTCTGCCTTCAACTTAAATTCACTTCTCAATCTCTTCTATTCTTGGCAACAACACTTCTACAAGTGAATCTCTATCGGACTGAGGTCCCTCCGATAGCCACAGCTCTCTAACAAGCATTCAAAAGTGTGTTTGTGTGTTCAAGAGGGGGTCAAATTCTATTGGTAATTCTCTCTCACTCTTTTCTAATTATGGATAGATTAGATCTCTTTGTTCATTTACTACCTGGTGGTGCAAGTTCTCCTCCTAAAGTAGGGATTGTTTTCACCACTCCTTTTTTTTTCCATTTCGATTACTCTATCTCTATCTATCTGGTTGTCCGTGGAGGTGGGAACACCAAAGCAGAGGTTTGATTTTGGAAAGCCCCTATATGGCCTCAACATTTTTCCCTATTTGTCTTGTGTGCAAGTTGTCAAAGTAGAGCTCAAAGTGAAGACTTGGACATTTCATTGTTTGTAAGATCCCTCCTAGCTCTCCTTGTGCTTTCTCTCACTTTCTTCTCTTTATCTTGTCATCTTGTTCAATAGATCTCGGATATGGATTAGATAGTGAAGCTCTGGTTTTCTCATTTGATTCCTTGAGACCTATATTGCTTAGGATGCCAGTGCATCATTTGGACTCCAATACGCCATGCTGGCATCCTAAATCTGCATTGTAGTCCTTTAACTGAGAGCTCCTTTGTTGGAGGCAGAAATCTAGAAGCTTTTCTCTTTTGGGTCCTTAGTCTTTTGTGGTGATTAATCTAGATATACTTTCTTTGCAATTTCTTCATTCAGCCTGTATTGAGGTGGATAAGGGTAGTTCATTCCTTGGGATTCTCTCAAGAACGAAGAGACTTGTGTGCAATGAATCCCCTTTATCTCACATTTTGGTGAACCTAGCGTGAAACATGTTGGATCTATTTCTTCAATGTGTTTAATGTCTATGATAATGCTTTCTCTAAGGAATATTTCAATATGTTGGATGATGCTCTAGATGATTTCTTAGAAGTGTCTTCCCCTATTTGCAAATCTTTCAAGCAAACTTCTTCTTCACAAGCTAAAGAGTCAGTAAATAATGTGGTGGTCTCTATGGCTTCTCCAAGCCCTCAAAAGCCCAAAATTTACTTCAATTTGGCCAGCTCTTCTCCTAAGAAGGATCATTCTATCTGTGGAATTTCATATCGCGATGATTCATCAGATTTTTATTCAAGGTTCATAAAATCTATAGACTCTGCTTCTTATAATGTTGTTGGTCACACATATAATACAAGAAGAAACAAATAGAATTTGGATTAACAACCTTCTACTCCTACATGTCAACCTACTCAAATTCCTACTTCTTTACCACCTTCTCAACCGAGCCTTCCTCCAGCACCTAAACCTATGACTAAAGCACCTGATGATTATGATCTTGTTGAGCAACTCCATGTTACTCTGACTAAGATCTCACTATGGGATTTTCTTTAGACCACTCTGGTTTATCAATGTATGCTTCAGGAAGCCTTGTAGAAAATCCTCTTTCTTTCCTCTACTACGCTGATGGATGTTAATGTGTTAGTGGCTCGTATTCATGTAGATTCATCGAATATTACATTATATCCACAAGAACTCTCACCTCCGAATGTGCAAAAACAAGCGGAGCCCTTAATGATTATAGTCAATGTTGATACTATTGGTATTAGGTACATCGGTTCAACTCTCATTTTTTTTGGTATCGATTTATTACCCAAGATTAAAGTTGATTCTTATTCTTTACCTACTTCTTCTTTGTATATTAATGGGTTTGATAATGTTGGCTGACAGGCGCTAGGCATGATAATATTGCCTTTGCAGCTAGGCCATCTTACCTTACCCACTTTCGTTTATGTGATTCCTAGCCCTTTGTCTATAATATTCTTCTGGGGAGACCCTAGATCCATGCTATGGGTGTTGTAACTTCTACTCTGCATCATTCTTTAAAGGTTTTTGCAAATAATCGAGTAGTCATAGTCAAAGTTGACCTAGAAGCTATTCACTTTTATAAATTAGTGACAGTTGGTTGAGCTTCAGTTGTCTCCACTCTTAAGAATTGTGTTACATCTTTAACTTCTGATGCAATGACATGCTCCTCAGAAATACCCTATGTGGAGGTTCTCCCTGAAGTGAACACCACTAAAGTAGAACCACCTAAAGCAGAAAGTCCTAAGTCCTCTCCATCTACTTTTTACTCTAGATCCAATGCGTTCCTTGGTGATGATTGGGGGTCCTTGGAGTTCTTCGAGTTCTTTAGTGGGGAATACAAAGTGAATCCTACTCATCTAAAACTTTCGATAACCTTGAATTCCTGTAATGAAAAAGTGGATAACACTCCAGTTGAGAAGGAAAGTTGTAATCCTATTCAAGAGACTAGTCACTCCCCTACTGAGGAGGATAGTCATGCTCTTGCAAAGGAGGTTAATTTTTGTGAATCAAGTAAAGGATACAATTGTTCTCTTGTAGATGTGTTTGATGTCCCCTGGTGGAATGAGTCTCTCTATGTGGAACCATCACCTTTGGAAGTTTTGTAAACCCGTTATGGTTTTAGATATAGACTCACTTCTCAGTATGGCTATGGGAAAAAAGGCCTTGGACATATTTAGCAAGGAATCTAGGTTCCTATCCAGTTTAAGCTTCATAAGCACTATATGGGTTTGGGATGCTCTATTGAACAATCTAAATAGAAACCTTGGTAGAGAGTTAATATGATTTTGGTTGAACCACTTAGTCTAGACCATCCTGAACTAATAGAGGATGAGGCATGAGCTGAAGAAGTCCCCTTAAATGTTTTCTCTTTGGATGAAGCATTGGAAGAATTCTTAGGTGCCTACTCCTCTCTACCTCCTTTTCATCATAAGAGGTGATTCCCATATCACTTGATTCAAAAGGCATATTTTGTGGAATCTGCCTTGAGTATTGATGAGGAGGACCCTCTAGTTAATGTTGATAATGATGTTTCAATACCACATACTGAAGACCGTAGTTCTCTCCTCAAGGGAGATACTACTAAAGTCTCCATGGATCCTAAGTCTTTTGAAAAGTGATTAAGATTGGGAAGTTCCTTTCTTCTAAAGAAGCTAAGGAGCACTATGATATTTTGCATTATCACCCTGATATCTTTACTTGGACATATGCGGACATGCCTGATATTGATGAATCTATAGTGGTTCACAATATCATTTTATGTCTCGATGCCAATCTGGTTAAAAAAAAATCTTAAAGATAAATCCCAAGGTCACGTTGTTGGTTAAGACTCAGATAGAGAATCTATTAAAAGAAGGCTTTATCCATCCAATTGACTAATCCCCTTGGATATTGAATATATCATTGTCATTAGTAAACCTGACAGTCATATTTTTATATGCATTGACTTTCATGATCTTAATAAGGCTTCTCTTAAGGATGATTTCCCATTACCTAATATAGATATGATGGTGGACTCGACTGTAGGCCATGCCTTGTTATCTTTCATGGATGGCTTCTCAGGTTACAATCAAATCAATATTAACCTAGAGGATTAGTACAAGACAACCATCACCACCCCTTGGGATACCTTCTGTTATGTGGTCATTCCCTTTGGGTTAAATAATGCGGGATTAACTTACCAATGAGCAATGACCCTAATATCCCATGACTTCATTCATAAAATTTGGGAAGACTACATTGATGATATCTTGGCGAAATCCATAACCCGTCAGGATCATGTGAAAAACCTTCATCTTATTTTTGAAAGGCTTTGACTCTACAAGATGAGGCTCAATCTTCTTAAGTGTTTCCTTAGTGTAGATGTTGGAAAACTTTTAGGATTGGTAGTCTCTCATCGTGGAATTGAAGTCGACATGAATAAGATTGATGTGATTTTTAACATGCCTCCACCCAGGAATATTACAAAGTTGCAAATTTTAGTAGGGGAGATTCAAGAAATTCGTACATTCATATCTCAATTGGTTGATCGCACCCTTCCTTTCACTCATTTTCTAAAAAAGGATGTTTTCTTTGTATGGGATGAAGAGTTCTGGATGGATTTTGAGTCAATCAAAAGATATTTGGACAATTCTCCCGTACTAATGTCGGTTATGTGCAAGAGAGACCATTTTTTCTTTACCTTGCCACATCACCATACGCTTTTGCGGCCTTGCTTGCTCAAAGTATCATGACGTCAGGAAAGAGAGAGTAGTATATTACATTATTCGTGTCCTAGTTGATTATGAAACAAATTATTCATCCTTGGACAAATAATTCCTTTCTCTCATTTTTGTAACATCAAAGCTAAGGCACTATCTTCTTCATACCAAAACACATTCCATTGTAAAAAGTGACCTTCTGAAGTATTTGATCTCCAATACCAACCTTGCTAGGAGGTTAGTGAAGTGGGTAATGTTGCTTTCTAATTTTGACATAAATTTTATCACTCAAAAATCAATAAAGGGTCAAACACTTTCTGATCAATTGGTGGATGGTCCTTCATCTTTCTCCTTCTTGGGTTTAGACTTATTTCCTAATGAAAACATTTAGTTATCAATCATGACCTTGAGTGGAAAATGTATTTTGATGGGTCAAGATGCTAGGCCAGCTTCAGAGAAGGTGTGGTTCTAATCTCACCTGAAGGTAAGTTGGTCCCTCTCTCCTTTTGATTAGACTTCCCTTGCACTAACAACATCATCAAGTATGAAGCTCTCATTGCTAGCTTGCATGCCATGATTTTTCTAAAAGAAAAAAATCTTTGTATACTTGGTGACTCTGAGCTTATTGTGAATCATATTATAGGAACCTATCAAGCTAAGAAAAGTAAACTATCTCAATATCGAGACCTTTCTTTTTCCTTGCTTAACTAATTCTCCTCTTTCACAATAGATAGTGTCCCTAGGAGAGAGAATCAACATGTAGATCCCATGGTGAGCATTGCCTCCCTGGTACCTTAGGATGAAGATATGAAATAATACAACTTCATGGTTCAGGTCCTTTGGTCTCCTACACTTTTTGATCTACCTGAATTTCATGCTCTTTTATTTTCTCACATAGACTCGAGGGAATGGTTTTCTAACATCTGCAACTATCTGAAGATTGGAAACTTTCCCGATAGTGTGATGAAAAATGATTGCACACATATACGAAAGCTTTTAGTCCATTATGTTGTCTTGTCAGATGTTCTCTATCAGAAATTTTATAACAGCTTGTTGCTTTGATGCCTCAATAAAGCAAAAATGCCCCTTTCCCTTAAGGAATCCAATTCAGGCTCGAAGGGTGGACACTTTGGTGGTAAATACCTGGTGCAAAAATTGATCCACATGGGGTGTTTTTGGAAAATGATGGAACAAGATTCCTTTGATTTTGTTAAAAAATACCCGTAATGTCAACAACATAGTCATCTTATCCATTCTCCTGCACAAGAGTTACAAAACTAGACCTCTCCTTGGTCATTTGTAAAATGGGGGTTGGATATTATTGGAAAAATAACACCTCCTTCTTCTAAAGGACATACCTTTATCATTATTGCTATAGATTACTTCACAAAGTGGGTCGAAGCCATCCCACTTTGATCTATGAATGTTGAAGCTATTTGTAGCTTTCTTCTAAACAACATCATTGCCCATTTGGGATTTCCTTCTACACTTGTTTCTAACAATGGTACACCATTCAAGAATAAGGAAGTAAAAAAATTCTCGGAGAAGTTCCATATTCAACATAGATTCTCTACACCATGCTATCCTCAATCTAACAGCCAAGCAGAAGCATCTAATAAGACTCTTGAGCTCATTCTTCACAAAATAGTAAATAAACATTGTAAGGATTTGCATGTTCAATTAACATATGCTTTATGATCCTATTGCACGAGTGTTCGTATAGCGATGGGAACAACACCCTAAAACCTTGTGTATGGTGCCAAAGCTATTATGCCTTTAGAGTTGGAAATTTTTTCTTTGTGGGTTTCCCTTAAAGGGTTAATTGATGATGAAACTTATCAAGCTAATCATTTGCATCAACTAGATATGCTCAATGAGTGTTGATTACAGGCCCTCGACCATCTTAAATCTTATCAATGATCACTATCTTGACAATATAATCAAAGTGTACTTCCTAGAACTTTCAAGGTAGGTGACCTAGTTCTCTATGAGAATTAGAGAAATGTAAATGTGTTGCATAATCAAAGGGGAAAATTTAGTCTTAATTGGTTGGGCCCCTTACATTTTCATCTTTGTGTATGGCTCAGGTGCCTATGGATTATCATCTATGGATGGGACGCCTCTAAAAGAACCTGTTAATGCAATGCATCTTTGCCAATACTATGCATAGTGTCTAATGTGTCATATGTTAAATGTTCACTCTTTAAGGGTTGTAGCATTGTGTATGTTGAAATTTATTCATTAACACATTATGAAAATTTATTTTGTTATGATGCAGCCATGTGTGTGTGTGAGAGAGAGAGAGAGATACATACATGCGTGTGCTTTACTATGTTGTGTATCTATGTATTACACTACATCTTTTTAGGCAGTTAGATCATCATTGTACTTAATTAACATACATCCATCTGTGTTCATTAAATCATGATAGCATCTAATTTAACTATATATCCATACACATATAAAATCTATAGCATCAACATATATCAAAATTAGTGTCTCATGTATATATGTATAAACATCAAAAGTCATGTACATGTATCATGCCACTGTCATCAAGAAATGAGTGGTTGTTGTATATGTATATCAGTTTCTATATAAAAAATATCTACAAATATATATCATGGCTACAAAAATGATATACAAAAGGAAGCTCTCTATGACTTGGGCATGTGGCTCCCGGAGCCCTCTGGCTCAAGTTGTAGCTATGAGTGGGGCTGCATGGTGGAGATGGATTGGGAGCAGTGTGAGAATGAGGCAGATATGGTTGTGCACATCCCCCTGATCTCTCTTTGGAGACAACATATCTACATATAGGCCTAGATAAGCTCCCACTACAGCTATTGATCACCTATTAGGATCACGGTTGCTAGCTATCTTGTGAGGTCATCAAGATGGCTCTGAAGAGTGTCATGTTCCTGCTCAATGACATCAACCCTCATCATGGCTTCATCTCACTCTATGAGTGTCATCCGCAACTCCCCCAAGAGTTGCTTACATTAAACCTGAAATGTGGCAGCATTAGCAATCCTTTGAAAAATCTCCACATGTGCCTCCTCATAGACAGTCCTCAAGTGTGCTATCAGCTTGAAAAGGTGGACATGGCATCCCATTGAAACTGGTCGGTACACATCTAAGAGTGCCCCCTAGATAGGCACAATAGGGGCCACCTCTGATATGCACTGGGTAAAGAGCCCAATCCATCCTTGAGTGTCCACTACAAATGCAAAAAAGATTTTATATTAGTACTACAAAATGTATAGATACCGAAACCTAACCATAATATACATGTACATGAGATAGAAGTTGAAATTATTAAATGAAATGGTATAACCAATGGTAATACCTAGATCCCCTAGCTGCCAGAATGGGTTAGGGCGAGGAGGAGCACTAGGCCCTGTGCCACCAACATTTAGAGTTACCTCGAATGCTGCAAGGGTTGTTGTTGGGACCAAGGGTGGGGCTACTAGCATTTTTGAAAATGGGGTGGCATGTCGAGGAGTGGACATCCTCCACTGCCACCTCAGCCTTGACAAAGCCGCCTGAACCTCCTTAGCCTACTCCTGCAACTCTAGTTGGCCCTCCTCTTGTTGTTGCTCCTCCTGCTCATCTCCATTACCTTGGTGCCTCCACCTCTACCTAGGTGGCTATGGCGGCACATCCCCCTATAAATTGGGATCCCCATGGGGGAATTTTCTAGGAAGAATAGAGCAAGATGGTGTGCTTCCCACCATGTCAAAAAATCCCTAGCCACGTTGACATTGTCCACTGTGCCCATCGTTGATAGATCAATATCATCGGCCTCATCATTGGAGAGGCGAACACCTACTATAATGGGACATAGATGGTCCCTCAACCTCACAACACTTTGAATAGCTCAGGTGTATGTTAGGACATGAGGAGGAATAGTCTAGATCCACCCATGTTGTCACATGACTTGGTTCTAGTAGTATGGCATAATAACAAAATCGGTGTGATCGAGAATGAAGCAGTTGAACTATAGGTTTCAAAGAAACTTGCCATCATTAACCCACTAAAAAAATTGGTGGGGTCTCCATCTAATCTGATCTAGCATCAAAGTTTCAAAATATAGCCCCTAGAACTATAGATCATCGTGTCTCCACTAAAAAGTGAGCTTGTACCAGTGAGCCATTGGTACACTATAAACTAGCACCTATGGGAAGCCCTCTGGCCTCGTGCACATGATGTGAGTGAAATCCAAAACTTCTAGGAATGTGCATGTAGCGAGGCTCTAATACTCATAATGCATGTACCATCTAAGCTCCTAGTATAGGTGCATAAGCATGTTGCACACCCACACAAAAACTGTACACTGCTCCATCATCTCCTGAATGGTGCAGACGAGGCCCCCATGCAGGTGGGAGCCTTGCGCATGTATGGTGATCTCTATGGTGATGGTGACCACCATTATATGATGCAATAGAGGGGTATTGGTTCGGGCTTGATCAAACCACTAAGTGTATATGTGCATGGTCCCATCCTCACCGTCTATCTAACTAGAGTAGTATCAGACACCATCTGATCTCTCTTGAGTGTGTGTCATCTAGCTCCACCTATCGATCATGGATGGGAAGACCAAGGATGCGGTAGACATCCTCCAAAGTGATTATCATCTCTCCAGTAGGAAACTAGAAGATCGATGTGGTGGCGTCCCACCTCTCCATTAGCACTATCAACATCTTGTCATGATAGAGCATCTCTGGCATGGTGTAAACATGCCAGAGACTAACATGTTGTAGATGTGTGACCTCATCCTCCAATAGTCAGTCCCTCTAGTCCCAAAGTAGGTGTAACACCCACTCACCAGGATGTTGTCGAAACTCAAGATAATCATGTGAAAAAGAAAAAAAAGGTCTAAGTAAGTACATGGATGGTTGGAAAAATTTAAGTTAAAAACATTAAAGGACATGTATGCACTGTGTAGGTGTCTCGATCTTCCATTAATAATGCAGGGACAATAGCATGCCCCTGGGACTCCAGCGCATCCTCGAGATGATAGCAATGGCCCTAGATGCTAGCACACATCAAAGACGTGCATGCATCTAGGACGCCTGCACTGCTCGAAGGTTGGAAAAGTGCTAAAAATTCTTAAAAAATGAAGTGGTTTTGAGGCCTACCTAGTCAACCCGGAGATCCTCGACGATATTGTCCCACAGCTAGTCTAGGCTTAGATCCTCGTACTCTTGTCTACTTGACATTTTTTATGAATTTTCTCACAAAATTCAACAAAATCCTCATGATGAATAGCACAAATGACCCTTCTCAGGGCCCTCCTAGGTATATATAGGGCCCCTAGGGCCCATCTTTCCTAAAGTTTGTGGCTCCTCGGTTTCTCCTATTTTTACCCCACCTAGCTGGGGGAAAACTCTGGGGGGCATATAGTCACCTCTTTAGCATATATTTCTTCTGAATCACCAAATTTCTTCTTGATCATTCTTCTCAGCCTTGTAGCTTCTTTCAATTTTTGGGATTGACTTAAGTTTATTTTTGTAGAGTCAAATTTGGCACGATTTTTAATAATAGGTGTTGTATTTTTTGCTAAGTTTGATCGCTGGGGCATCTTTAGTACTGATCGGCTCAACCTCTAGGACCTCTATAGTACCTTCCTTTGGCATGCAAATCTATAAAATTTGAAATTTTTGGTGAAATATTTCTTTTCTACTTTAGTATGACCAATTTTTCGCAAAATCGAGCCCACTAAAGTGGGGGTAAAATGTAATGTTGCAAAATTTCACCTAGGGGCAATTTCACATTTTAGCACTTTTCCTAGCATTTATGACACCTAAATGCATTAATGGAAAAAAACCCCATGGGTCATAATTTCATGATTCTAACTCCATGTGGTCCAATAGCGAAGCAACAATAGTTCGGTGGCCCATTTCTTGAAAACGTGTGCCTTGGATGCCTGTGCAACACATGGACGTTTGCGTGGCGCGCTAGTGTCCTAGTGGTTTTCTAAGTTTGAAATGGGGAATCTCAAATCTTGGCTCTTGACACATGTCTCTGCAACCAGGCCTTCGAGTGTAACAACTCTTTGTCACCCTTGCATGCAACAAAACACCTTTGCTCTCATTTTAGGGGTTCTCTCATTCATTCAAAGCTCTCTCTTCAACTTGACTTCACATCTCAATCTCTTCTATTCTTCGCAACAAAACTTCTACAAGCGAAGCTCTAACCGACTGAGGTCCTTCTAATAGCCAAAGCTCTCTAGCAAGCATTCAATGGTGTGTTCATGTGTTCAAGAGGGGGTCAAGGCCTATTGGTAATGCTATCTTACTCTTTTCTATTTGTGGATAGATTAGATCTGTTTTCTCATTTACTACCCTGTGTGGGTTCTCCTCCTGAAGTGAAGATTACTTTCACCACGGGCCCTTTTTTGTCCATTTTGGTTACTCTATCTCTATCTATATGGATGTCCGTGGAGGTGGGAACACCGAAGCGGGGGTTTGACTGCAGCAAGCCCCTATACAGCCCCAACATTTTTCCTCATTTGTCTTGTGTGTAGGTTGTCAAAGCGGAGCTCAAAGTGAAGACTTGTACATTTCATTGTTTTTAATATCCCTCCTAGCTCTCCTTGTGTTTTCTCTCACTTTCTACTCTTTATCTTGTCATCATGTTCAATAGATATCAGATCTGGGTTAGATAGTGAAGCTTTGGTCTTCCTATTTGATTCCTTGAGCCCTATGTTGCTTAGGATTCTAGCACACCATTTGGACTCTAGCATGCCGCACTAGCATCCTAAACCAATGTTGTAGTCCTTTGGGCAAGAGCTTATTCGTTGGAGGAAAAAATCTATAAGCTTTTCACTTTCAAGTCCTGAAATAGTCTTTTGTCGTGATTAATCTAGATAAGCTTTCTTTGCAATTTCTTCATTTAGCTTGTATTGAGGTGGATAAGGGCAGTTTGTTCCCTGGGATTCTCTTGAGAATGAAGACTTATGTGCAATGAATCCCCCTTATCTCACTCTTATACATATATATTGATACATATATATTATATACATATACCATTATTTTATTATCCAAAATATACATATATTTATATATTCATTGATTGGTATATATACTATATATATGTCTAATCAATATTCTCATGCATATGGTATGTATGTACATTGTTATGTGTAAATACATCTACCTATGTATATGCATGCATGTTTATACTCACATGTATGAGTTATCATAAACATGTAAATATATACACATATAAATTCTATGTATATACTCATTAATCAATATATAAATATAAACACACTAAGAAGAACTTACACTTAACACAAAGACTTAGTCACATATTCCCAACCAAGAAAAATCCAAGACTAAAACTAAAATCATTACAAATCATCCCTAAACAAAGATTGAAGGTTTACTTACCATTTCCCAACTAACTGGACTCAACTTGACCAAACTAGGATTGAGTGTGTCATAGCTCAAATAAGCTCATTTAAAGGTTTCCAAACCAAGTTCTCTTGAATGATACTTCCCCTCTCTTTCATAGGTTTGATTCTTTTCCTACATCTAACTTAGTGCATCACAACAATAGTTAGTTGATAACATTATAGTCATATGCTTCATGTATTATTGCATTATCAAAGCATTGAAAATATTAACATTGAATTGTACATTCCTACATCATTACAAAACACAATCATGTATTAAAGCATTTTAACTCATCAAAGTAATAGTAAATAAGTAATAACACAATGGGGTGTAACACCCAACTTATCCTTAGTATGCCTTGATTGCATTAAAGTCTCCCCCTAAAATACAATGGTTAGGAGACATCCTGGTATAGAAAGCACTAAACTCCACCCATAAATCCCTCTTTTGGATACAGCTGGAAGGGACCATAAATGTTGATTAATATGATAATTGAATTTGTAGATAAACTTCTCACCTTACAAGCTATCCAATTGCTATTTCCCACTACTTTCTCTAAGTAAGCCTTGGAATTTTGGATTGTTAAAATTTAGAACCCTAAAAACTATGACGTTCAAGGTCATAAAAGGTTCATTAATGTGGACTTAAATGGTATCAAATTAGATTTGCATAAATTGTCTTGTGTTACTTAAAATAGTGTGCCTATCATTTGGTAGAGATGACTTGATGACATTCAAAACCATAGACCTTGAGAAAATATTTAGATGTTCAAGACAAATTAGAGAACATGAGTCAATAATATTATCAAACTATAAGATTAAACTTGATAGTATTATCAGATAGATACTTGGAGAATCACCTAAATCATTCAACTTAATTTGAATAAAAATTTGTTGTGCAATTTTTGCGCACACGCTCCACTAGAAGCGAAGACCCTCTTTTTTCTTTTGCATCTTTGCATCTTGGCTTGGTCAAATTTTCAATTTTGCTCTTTTTGGGAGGCTATTTTGACATTTGGTCCAAACTTGATTTGATGAAGGCAATATTTTGTGGCATCTTGAGGGTCTAGGAGAAATCCACCTGTCATGGATTTTGAAGTGAATTTTCAATGTCATTTGTAAATCTTTTTTGCACCTGTGGATAGAGGACGAAAAATTAGGTTGGGTTGCTTTTTGAACTTTTCAAAAATTCCTTATAGAAAAAAAGTTATGAAAATTAGGGAATTTTGACCTGGCTTGGATTTTGGAAAATCCAAGCTACTGAGGATTAAATATGGGAAAATTCTAGGTACCTTTGCTTTTCCATGAGGTTTAAACATGGGAAAATCCAAGCTACCTTAGATTTTCCAGAGAACTAAACTTGGGAAAATCCAAGCTACCTCGGATTTTCCTGAAATCCACGACAAATCAAAATTCCTAAAATTTCCATTTTCAAAAAATCCAAGCCCCCTCAAAAATCCCAAAATTTTCCAAAAGTGGAAATTTTCCAAAATGGAATTTTTCCAAAATGGAATTTTTCCTAAAATGCAATTTTTTTCCTAAACGAAAAAATTTCTAAAATGAAATTTTTTCTTGAAATTTTAAAATATTCCTAAAATGAAAAATTCTTGAAATGGAAAAATTTTGAAAATAAAAATTTCCAAAAATGGAAAGGTTTCTTAAAAGGCCAAAATTTTATTCAAGTTTAATTTGGATATTTTATGGATGGGATTTTTTTAACATGTGAGCTACTAATGATGGTAAATTTTTTCAGGATTAAAGAAATCAAAAGGGGGACTTGCATATGGATTCGCCAAGAGGAAAATCTGGAAGAGTTCAACTCAAATATTAAATATGGGGCCTGCATAAGAATCTGTGCCCAAACTGTCTAGAGCTGGAAGGGATTTTTGGAAGCTATTTGCACTATGTGATATTGTTTTTTTTATCCAATGATGATTGTTATCAAAGTCAAGTTGGCAATATTTTTTTCTCATTGTTCCATAATGTAACTGCTTTTATGCGATTGGATGATAATGTACCTAGATGCCAAAACCCTAATGTAACTACTAGATGCTTCTAGAAGTGTCATTTATGTCATTGGATTGATTTAATCCTGGCCATTGAAATTATAATGTAAAATCTATAGAAGGCCAGTGCCTTCTCATTTGTAAAGGGTTAGAAGGCCAAAATTGGCAAGTAGATTTTTGAAATTAGCTATAGGAGAGGAGAGAGCAAGAAGACTATTATGTAAATTTTAGAGAAGTTAATACAATTAGATTGTTGATTTGGAAAGCTTTGTGTTACAATTTGAAAGTTTATGGTTTCTTGTTCTCAATTCTCAGATGTTAGATGTTAGTTTTTAGTTCTTTCATGATAATGGTGAAATGTTAATGATGTTGATCGATCTCTGGTCCATACATTTAGCAATTTTTTGATTGTAGGTTGTTGTGTAAAGTTAGTCTAGGTCTTGTTTCATTCTAAGTTCAACTATGAATGCTTGTTTACATTGCACCAGTAATTGGGTATGTGGATGAATATTCATAGTCTGAAAATATTTTGATTTCCTCATAAGATTACATCGTTTCTGTGTAGTTGTGGGCATTTCCTTGATCAAGCAGAGATTGGTTTTATTAGGGATTTTTCCATATGCAGCATTCATCATTGTTGTGATTGATCTTAGGAGTTAGTTTATAATAGAATCTCTCTCAACCTTTTCTCTTTTGCTATTTCTTTGAAATCTAGATTAGTTATAGGATTGAAAGCATCACCATATTGTTACATCTGATGAAAGTATACTTCCAGCATTGTTCATTTGTATGGCCCCTTGTGATTACCAACATTTTCACATTATCTCTGAGTTGTTTCACTACATTTGTCAAGACCTGACATTAGAGACCTTTGGGTTATCTCTTGAGGCTTGCAGATAGAGATTTACCTTTCAAGAGAGATAGAATATCATATTCTTTTTTAGTTGTTCTTGTGCCAAAAACACCATCAACAAATTGGCATTAGAAGGAGGGTTGAATGAAGGTGACATAGCTAGAAGTTGAATGAGCCTTTATGTTGAAAATCTAAGATATGATAGATCTCTAAATCTGAAAATACATATTCTAAGTCAAGATGGAAAAATAATCTTATGTTTTTCATGATGGAAACGGCCTTCAGATTGATTTTCCTCAACTTTATGAGTCTTTGAATAAGAGATTGGATCTTTGGAATAGTAAGGGTTTGCATCACTATGCATTATCAGACCAGTGCAGAATCCACAATACCACTAGGCATAATGAGTTTGAATGCTTAACCTTTTTGGGTAAAATTGAGATGGTTTTGCAAAGGGATATTTTCATGCAGAACCTGCCTGAACCACTAGCCTCCACAGATTTAGATTTTGTTGATGCTACAATTGAGGCATTCACAGAGATAGTTAAAGATCAACTCAGTAGTGGTAGGTGTTTGCAAAATTTCATCTCGTCTAAATGGTGCAGAGTTCATAATGCATCTCATTTAGAATTCACTTGCCGTTCATGTGTGGACATCATCATCAAAGTTGGGAGACACCTGGAGTGGAAAGAAAAGTCAAATAAGGAATGCACTATAGAGAATAAAAAAAAATCTAAATCCAGAGATGTTGCAAGTGATGTTGAGATGGCTCTGGAAGGGACTGATTGTAAGGAAGACAAATCTGAGGCATTGAAGTTAATAGAGGAACATTTAAGTGAAGAGCTACCTATAAAGATCAAGGAGGATGCTCCTACATAGGTTAGTTAGATTTTTGAAAATAAAGTGGAGGATGAGTTGCAAGAGAAAGGAGTTACCATACAAGCTCCTCCTATCCAGGATGAAGATCCAATATAGAAAAGATATGAAGAGTTTGTTACCATATTTATGAAGGATTGGTCAAATCGAGGATACAAAGTTTTCCTAGAAGATTTTTTACCAACTTGGTGTAGGATACATGAGGAAGAGAATTTTGAATTCACATGTCTCTAGTGCCAGACAACAATAAAGGTGGTGGAAGAACAAGTGCAGTTGTCA
This sequence comes from Sequoia sempervirens, assembly GCA_007258455.2. NCBI lineage: Eukaryota > Viridiplantae > Streptophyta > Pinopsida > Cupressales > Cupressaceae > Sequoia > Sequoia sempervirens. The sequence goes on from VDFB02097596.1 coordinate 51,693, forward strand.
CAACATACAAGGGATACATAGAAAGATACATCAAATAGATCTCCGATAGAGGAATTTAAACAAGTTGTTGATGAATTCCTTGAAGAACATAAAGTAGAAATAAATGGAGGATTCAATGTTCTGGATGGCTATGATCAATGATTTGAACCAATAGGAGATGAATTCAAGGAGTCTTTGTCACGTCTCAAACTTTGGTACTGCTTGATTTTACTATAAGTGGAACTGAAACATGAATAAATGTGTGTGTTGTGAGGTTTGAATATGGATTTAAGTGAATGTTTATTTTATTTGAAAGATGAAATGCAATGGATGATATTTTATTTCAATAAAATGAAATGTGATGATTATTATGATTTAACATAGAGAAATGATATGTATTTCTTTGATTATATTTTTGGACACTAATCTATTAATGGGTGCTTGAGTTTATATGAGATGCAGGTTTGTCGAAGACCAAGAGCGTAGTTGAGATAGAGGAGGTTAGCCACCTAGCAAGGTTAAGTTGGAACGGATTCTCTTGCACGCACACACCACTTAGTAATCATATTAAATTGCATTTAGGAGGTTATTTAATTAATTAATTATATTGTTTTACTTTGCAATGTTTATTTAAAATCAATTAAGTAGCAAATTAAATGCATAGAAATAAAAATAATTAGTTCAGTATATTTTTAGTAATGCTTTATTTGAAGATTAAGATGTTATTTATTTTGTTAAATTGTGGATAATGTGAGCATGGGAAAACAAATCTTGCTTTATTTTAAAATTGGATTTATTAAAAAACTTAGAATAAAATGAAATATAGGAAGATTTTTGAAAACATTAGAATAAAATGAAATATAGGAAGATTTTTGAAAACAAAGTGATAAGATAGAAAACAATAAAAATAGAAAAATATGAGCAAAGATGACTAAAAAATTAGAAAAACAAAGCAAAATAAAGTTGGAAGAAGTAAATAAAAGTTTATAAAACTCTTTATTTCTCAAAAAGAATTGGCATTCTGAAGATTATTATTTTCTTTCATCTTTCATCATTTATCTTTCTAAAAAATAAAATTTGAAGCAAGCAAGAATAGTTGAATTGGGTGGAACTAGGAAAAGAAGAGGAATAGAACGAGAAAGAGAAATTGAATCAGAACATTCTTATAAAATTAGCATTAGACTCCAGGTTTTTAATTATTTATTTTCATGAAATTTGTATTCCACATGTGTGTATGAATGAATCATTTTGTTGGATTTAATTTACTTTCAAAAAAATATTGTTTTGAAATTATATATAGGATTTCTTTAGAAACCTCAATCAGAATTTATTTTCCTATTGAAAACTCAATTAGACTCTGTATTTTATGTAGGAAACATGTACATGCCACATATTTTTTAAGTAATTATATATATATATATATAAATCTATAGAAAAATATACTATATATATAAAGCTGGTTGTGGAGAGGGAGCCCCACAGGAGCTGCATCCCCCTCCCTTCTACCCATTTCATTGCCTCCTTAACATTGAATTCATTTCAATGTTTAAAACTTGAACTTTAAAATTCTTTTTCAAAGCTTTCAAACTCCGTTAAAGTTAGCAATCTGACATACATTTTTGCAGTGTGTAATATTATGTGAAATCTGATTATTCATATAAATACATACATAATAAATACATGTAATTTGTAAATGAGAAATCTTTATTTTATACATACACAGAATGTAATTTAATTTATAAGAAATCAGCTTTTGGTTACATACAATTTCATATATATATATATATAATTAATGTGTATTCAATATGTTTAAAAATAAAGAAAAATATTCATCAATACATATATATGTGAATTCTAATAAAAAAAATATATGCAAAATTTGAACTTGTCATACATATATATATATATATAATGTGTATTCAGTATGTTTAAAAATAAAGAAAAATATTCATCAATACATATATATACATATATATGTGAATTCTAATAAAAAATATATATGCAAAATTTGAACTTGTCATACACAGTTTTGTCTTTCAAATGATATTTAGGAAATTGTTGAGAATATGTCTTTGTGTTTATAATCTGAGAACATGTCTTTGTTTTTACAATGGTATTTTCTTCAATATATGTATGTATATATATATATATATGAATATATTTAAAACTGTGAAAGAATGTTTAAAATCTGATTATGAGTATATTTAATTTACATGCTGACTTATGATTCTATGTTATTTCTATTTTTTTTTAATGGAGTTTTTCCTAAATATAAATATATATATGTATATGTATATTTATGAGTATATATATACTGAATTAAAAAGAACATTTTAATCTAAATTAGAGGTATTCAACTTGCAAATGGAAAACTACAATTTCGTGTTTTAGTTCAACTGAAAATAGAGAAAAAGAATCCTTATGCAAATGAAAATGAAAATTTAGAGAAACACATAGATGTGATTTTTTATGTGGAATGCAAGAGATTGATTTATTGAGTTGTGGGAATAATTTTGAGATTTTATTTATTATTGGTTTTTTTTTTTTTGAAGATATTGGAAACTTATATATATCATGCAACAAACTTGGGATTAAATATGTATAAGAAAGAACTGGATGATTTTGAGAAAAAAACTTGAAATATTATAAACTTGAGACAATTCATACTACATGTATTTTCTTTTATGAAACCACTTTCGGGATAGAATGTCGAGTGTGGATTTCTAGAGATGATAGTTTCCCTTTTCAAAACTATCACTTTTTGTTATTTTATTGCTTGGCCAAGCATATGCACCATTGAAATAGATGAAATTTTAAAAGCATAGAAATTATTGATATTAGTCTCTGCCACATCCTACATGCAAGAGATATGTCATGTAACACCCCTCCATTTTGGCTCTTTGATCGGCAGTTTTTTCTTTGTAATGCTTGGTTATGTTTATGTTGTGACTTTGAAACTTGGTTACTTTTGACCGCTATCTGTTAAGCAATGTAAACATTATGGTTTGATGTGATGTTATTTTATTCTGATGTTATCTTTATGGCATGTTTTAGATTAACTTAGAATATATTTGATTTAATGATGTTTTATGCTTGTGATCATATCATTGATGTTAGATGCGTCAGTTAGTGATATTGTATTGGTGAAGGGGATGGGATTGTATCACTTTCTTGCGAGCGCCCTACGATTCTGAGATCTTCCTCTTCACAGTGTGTTTGATCATAGTAGATATATATATGCATGTTCGATGTATTCTTTGTTCGTAGGTTGACAGGTACATGCCATCGACTCCGCTTGGTTCCTAGGTTTGAGCGTGTCCATTGACCAACGAAAATCGATTGGGAGATAGTAGCTAGGTTTTCGGTGCCAAGTCGTCACCCTAGTCATAGTGTGTCGTCAGGTTGTTTTCGGGTTAGTTGTTTTAATTTGGTCCATTTCACCTTGAGTATTTATTTAATTTCAAATTATAAAGGCTATTAAATAGCTTGCATAGTTAAATTTATGTTTAAATGTATTTAGTTAAAATGTTGAAATGTTATTTTTTTTATTGATTGATTTGATTTAATTAATAAAATTAGATTGAGTTTATTGAGTAATTAGATTAATGGTGATATATTAAATGAGATAGTTTTTTTGGCATTATTGTATATAAATATTTAATCAAAATAAGAGTAAAAATCATGTTTGGATAGTTAGAGTTAAATTAAAATAAATAAATAAAAAAAAAATGAAAGTGTATTTTTAATTTCACTTTTGAAAATTATTGATAAAGTAAATTCTTGGCAAAATTTGTATTCTTTTGTTTTAATGAATTTTGAAAAATGCATGAGATTTGAATTAGAAATTAGAAATTTGTTTTAAAATTAAAAATTTGGAAATATCTCCAAATTGTTCAATAAATTTAGTTGGTGGGGATATTTTAGGGGTTTGACCAATTTGGGGAAACTCTATTTTTTTTTTTGAGGATTTGCTATTTCATTTTGGTTTTTAATTTTGTAAATGGTGGAAGAAAAAGAGGAGCAAGGATTTGGCTTTTGTTCTTGGAAATCTTGAAGAATCAAGGGGATTTCTTGGTGGGCTGGAAAAAGATCTAAAAGCACCATTTGAATCCTTCTACTATGGAGAAAAAACCAGGTTCCTCCTTCATTTCTGTTTCTTCTTTTTTTTCTTTTGTAATAAGTTTCAAATTTTCATTATGTTGTTGGTAAAATCTTTAAAAATATTGTTTAATTGAATGCAAACCCATGAGAATTTGTTTTAAAACTAGCAATAGAAATTTGAAAGGGATCAAATGAAATGTTTAAACTTCTTTGTTCAATTTGGGGAATACCCAGAAATTTACATCATGTTATTGTGCTTTAAATTCTTCTTAGTTTTCTCCTCAAGAAATTTGCCCAATTTGTGTATAAAATGGAAAAATATAAATATATATGTATATAAGAAGTATATATATATACATGTATTGTTTATGTTTGGAAATTAATTTTCTTCCTGTGAAAAGCTCTATGAATTTTTTTAAAATAAAAATAAAAATGAAAAATTCTCTGTCTGAGTTTCTTCTGTTTTTTTTTTCCCTCACACAAGGGACTGTATTTATTTTTTTGTTGAAAATATAGATATTGAAAACAAAATGGTAAAAAAAAAATATATGGGGGGAGTGGGGACTGTCCCCCACAATCGGCCCCCCATGAGGGAGGCGTTGGTTGTGGAGGCAGCAAGTGTTGCCTCCATTGGCAGCGACTCTCCCAAAAGGGAGGGGCTACGTCCCCTGTTTGGGGGTTGCGCAATAATCAAACTTTGGCTTTTTTTTTATAAATTTAATTTATTTTATAATATAAATTTTTATATATATGTTATATATTTTATAGAATATATATTATATATATATTATTTAAATATATATATATAATATATATGTATGTATATATTTCTTTATTTATATATGTATGTTTTATATATATATTATATATATTGTATATATTATTTAATATAATATATATATATATATATATATATATATATATGTGTGTGTGTCTATAATTCTCTAATTAAATTAATTATTAATTTGGAATGTGGATTTTTTTTAATTGGTTGATTTAAAAGTATTAAAATATTTAAACTTATATATATATACATGTAATTGTATATATACATCGAGTAGATATATGTGCTTTATATGAATATTTAATACATATTGATATTTAAATATATTGATTTTTGAAATGGCTATTTTAAGTTAATAGATGCAAAAATTGATATTATAATCAAATGTTTTGATTTATTTAAAAGTAGATTTTAGATATTCAAATGATTTATTTAGAAAGTTGAATTTTAATATTCAAATGATTTATTTAGAAAGTTGAAATTTAATAGTCAATGATTTATTTAAAAGTTGATTTTTAGGTAATCAAATGATTTATTTTAAAAGTTGATTTTATAATCAAATTTCTGTATTTAGAAATTTTATTTTGATTATTATGTATAATCAGGAAGGCATGGAATTAAATGATAGATTTAAATTCCTCAATGTTGTTCATGTAATCTATTTACTCTTGAGTGTTTGCAATAAAGTTAATTATTTTTATGGTTACATGCAATATAACTTTGCGTTGTTTGGATTTAGGAAATCCTAAAGTAGGTTATTTAATTGCCAGAAGGGTCTTCGTTATGTGTTTTCTCTCTTGGCCGTTGTTGGGAAAGGGGGGTGATTTGTTTATGTAAGTCTTCAAGAGGAGTTCTCTAGGTGGGATGTCTCTTGTAGTGGTTTGATTTGTGAATCACCTTGGGAATGTGTAGAGTTGTATTATGTTGTTGTACCCGATTTCCACGAATGGGGTTTTGTGCCTCCTTGGGATTAGGAGAGGGTTATGAGGATTGTGCTGTCATGCCTAAAATTTTCGCTTGAAATTGTAACCAATTTTTTTTTTTAATCATTAGGTTATTTAATTCTATAATTGTCATGCCCACTTATAATGTGGCTAACTCACTTGACACATCCTACACACCATACCATCATAACATTACCTAGCTACTAATTTTTTTTGTCACTATCTGATGTTACTATATTGACTACGAGATAACTCGTATGTTGATATATAACAGAAAGAAGCAATGTCAGTATTTACTTGACTAGAAATCTTCCATAGTATGTTATTGATGAGAATAATGTTTCTAACCCAAATAACATGAACGAAATAATTTACTATCCAACTTTCATCCTAAGGTAATAATGTTAACGTTTCTTCCAATTGGGTTAGGTTATATTATATATTTTTTTCTCCTTATTTAAAGTGATAATGATAATTCGCTCTATTATCAAATTATTTTCTTAATCAACACCGTTTAGTACGCTAAAAGTTTATAACATTACTTCAACTTTTACTGGATATTTTGTTCAATGAATTAATCAAAGATTATATTTGGAGTGGTAGTGAAACACTAATAATATCCCACAAATCCCTTATTCTCAATAATATCACTCATAGAAGCAGTATTAAAACTAATAGTCAGATTTTAAAGATTCTATTTAATTTAATGTTAATATATATATTTATTATTACTGTGGATATTTCTCTTGATATTAATGATATTACTATATTGACTACTACCATTAATAATGCCCACATTGATTGTATTTATTTCCATCGACTTTTAATCATTGGATATACAACATATAAATGACATTTAGTATTAATGTCATGCTCACTAGCACCTTTACTTATATTAACTACAATTATGACTTCCCACAATATCGAGATTTTGAGTGTACCAATCTTTAATATTGCTAATAAGATCATTGTTCGTTCATCAAAAACCAAAAGATAGGAAACAATATTATTATTTTATTTATTTGTCTTATTATCATTTATTTAAATTCATTCATCCCTTAAATATAAAATAATTTAAAATTATATATAACCACCTTATGAAATAATTATAACAATTATGATTATCCTTTTTAACTAAATAAATCACTTCCTATATATTTTAATTTACTTTAAAAGGACATAAAATAATTAGTAGAATATTCCCCTCTTTTTTTTTTGTTTCTTTTTAAAGGAAATGGTAGAGATAATTAAATACTCAATCTTTACCTTTATGCATACACTTGCTTTAAAGTAATAAGATCTTTATTAAGGGAGTGGGGTGTATTCTCCTTTCCTTTATTGGGGAATTATTCAAACGTAAGAAGTGAGTTGATTCATTTAAGGCTAATGCGAATGAGGTTAGCGTGGAGCCCCAAAATGGGAATTTCCCATCACCACTTCTATTTTGTTAATCTTACCTAGGGAACTTACCTTCATGGTTTTGCTGTCCTTTTTTTTTAAAAAAAAATCTTTCATTTGACTTGCACATTAACAGTGACAAAAAGAGGTGTCGAAGATATTTTATTTAAAATCCTCCCCAAGCCACTATACTAATGCTTTTCTCCTTTGACAATCAAACAAGATTAAAATCATTACTGAAGCTTGTGATATAATATTGTTACGTGGATGAACATAAATCTACCCGCTTACTATTAAAATGTAGGGTGGCCGTCAAAGTAAGTTTTAAAGTATGAAATTGCGGTTTAAGACTAAGGAAGGCTTCTTTCTGCGAGGATAATGTTGGAGATGCAATGTAAATGAATCGAGTTTAACAGGAATTAGATTTATAACTTTGAATGTTTTAGTTAAAGCGTTGATTCTACTGCACTACCATTACTCACAATATAGCGGTGTGCATCATTTTTCCCAGTTGTTTGACCTACCTACAAGAAATTGAATAAATGGACAACCAAAAGGTCATGGCCCTTACACTATCTTTTAGGGAATTAATTGCTCCTAGACCAGGAGGTAATAAGGAATACTGCAACTTAATCCCCATTGGTTTATAGTCATCCAATGAGGATTGTGTGGTCACATTTGCACCCTCTATTAAAGCAATTACAAAAAAATTAATGCAAATTCATTGAATCCAAATATGTACTATTGACAGAGTCTTTCATTTATTGTCCATTCAACAATCATCCACCAAATCCATCTACCTAATCTTTGCAGAACTCTCGACAAATCAAACGCGTATTCAGATGTGTACCTTCTCACTCAAATCTTATCTCGTCTGAGTTCTCAAGAATGCATATTTCAATTTTTTTTTTCTTGCGTGAAGCAGGTGACCTGTCTGCTGATGAACCTTGAATGTTATGATATGACATGTTTTATGTGGTTCCGTTGGTGATATTAATTAGCACGCACTACCTCCGTGTCCATCCACCTTAAGCTTCTCTATGCTTTTGACAAAAACAAATAAATTGCGAATCTAACATTTTATTGATGATAAGAATTTGTCAGTTTTGATTTTTGAGCATGGTCTTGATGGGAGTACACTATCATGGTTGATAGCTCAGCTTGTAGGCTAATTAGATATGATAAAAATGGCAACCTCCTTAAAACCCAGGTTCAGAACAGCAAGCAAAACAACCTCGCCGTAACACCAGGCCTGCCATTCTTCCACATGTTTTCCTTTACCTTTCCTATTCATTCATTTTTTTATTTTTATTTTTGTTCACTACATCTTACCAATAGGCGACAAGACATAAAGAGATTTGTATCTCTGCACTTGCAGGGGAAAAGGACGTATGGTCTGCTTGGGCCACCGCCTTTTTCATAGATCTTTGCCATGAATGGCTTTGGCAGAAGTTGTCGTGCATGACTCCACCTCAACTGCTCACGTAAATTGGAACATATTTGTCCTAGGGGTAAATGTTAGCTTGCTCAATCAAACTAACAGATCTTCTATGCTCGATTTCCAAACATACAAGGGGTTATGCGACTACAAAGAAGGGGAGGAACAAAGGATATTGAGGGAGAACCAGGCAGTGGATCACAATCATTTGCCAAGTGATCTTATTTTAGGAATTCTAGACAATAATATTATTTTCATGGGATTATTCCATTAGTATTGATTTCATATCATTTCCATCTCTGTTTGAATGCATGTAATATGTGATTTGTTCTAGTATTAAAATTTGTGATTGTTTCTATTCCTTTACTCAAACCAGATGATTGCTATTTAGAATTAGTACAAATTGACTTTAGTTTGAGCTTTTGTTAGTTATGAATGAGTATGCTGCCCAAGTTATGATTTGGAAACCATTATTTCTTTAGACAATGCTTTCCCTCAACTTAAGTCAATTCAGCATGGAAAATCCAAAGCAATGTCCACTGAATATTCATGTAAGGTGAAAGCACCTACTTTATTTTATTTTCTCATTTACTACTATTATTATTTTTGCTACTTATCAAATAAAGCAGTTATACATGTAGTATACGGGTATACTACATTTGTACAACACTGTCTTTGAATATAATATCTAAACCTTATTATCTCTTTCGCTGAAATAAACTACAAGAATGCAGCCAGACCCTTCATATTTAGGTATGTGCAGGAATACTATAAATTATTAAAGACCAGATCATAGTGATAAGGAAAATAATACCTTTTCCTTTCATTTTAAATAGAATGAAATCATACAGAACCATTTATATTATACATCATGACTACACAAGCCTTCCACATGGCAAAATGTGGAAAAAGAGAAAAGAAACAATGAATACACAAAATACCCACAAAATTTCACAAGCACACTTCTTCACCATGGTCACATATTAGAGGGTAAACACTCCTTCCAATGTCTATTCTTAAGGGTAGCTTATGTTGGTAGGAAAGATCACTGCACTATTATACAACAGATTGCTTCACAAGCTGCAACTCATCAGAAAACTAATTCAAAATTTTCAATGGAAAAACAAAGAAAACACATCATTCGAACTTGCTCTTTTTCATTCTTCTTCATGTTACATCAAAAACATCATCTTTCTATATTACAATCAAGTTTAAAGAAATATAATGAAGGTCACACAATTGATTAAGGCTTGCTCTCCACCCTACCGTAATGGCATCATGGAGCCTCATGGGCTCTACCCATACCCCCGAGCAAGGAATTATTTTAGCTCCACAATGATAAATGGAGTCATTTCTCTCTCTCTCTCTTTTTTCTTTCAAAGGAATAAAACTAACACAACACAACTTCATGCATCTAGGTTCACTACCTTGCATTTTCAAACATAATCCATACAAATAGGTCACCTCCTTACAACCAATAAACCAACAAAAAGGGAAAATAGAAATAGGAAGGACTTATCTTCTCTTTTAGATGAAAGGATTGAAATCTTATATCCATCTTTCCTCTCCAAGCCTAGACATCCTCATCATTCTCTTCAAGAGGTGGACTCCTCTCCTCTTCTCATTCTTTCTACCGTCTTCATTCAAGTTCTCCAAGGGGAGAAGTGGGCAATTACCAAATCTTCCATCTTCTTGAGGTATATAGGAATCTTCCAAACCTACACTTTTTCCCACAAGTGCTCACACATGTGTGAGTCTTGTGCCAATTCCAAGAACTTATGGGGAGTGGGTTGAGAGTTACAAGTCACACTTCCCAAGCCCCAACACTTTTTGAATTCGTCACATTCATGAATGTGGACTTTTGAGGGGTCTTTTCACACTCCAAGGACAAGTTCACATGTCAAAAAGGTTCCAAACCCATAGGTATAGGTCCTAGGGGTATATTCTTGTTTAAAAACCAAGGAAATTGACTCAATAATCCCTTTTAAAACCCACAAAAGAATCCATGCGAGTTTTGATCTTGACCAAGGGTTCCAACCCCAACCAAACCCACATCACATGACCTACAATTGGATTCTACTCAAACATAATCAACCAATAAATAATAAAACCTCAAACCCTTCTAAGTCAAATAGGGCTACACTTAGAACTTCCCAAAGAGGTATCTGATTTGATTCCAATATTTATCCATCCTCCTATTTGCATATTCGATTCCTGCACATTACCAAGGTCAGCATGATTAGATCATATATCTCTTCATATTATTAGCTAATCCAATTCACATAATTTTCACTCATGAACTATTTACTCATTAATACATCAAATGAACCTAGATTCAATTTTCATTATAATCCAAGGAAATACACACTTACTCCCATACAAGAATATAGTCAATGAAAAAGTCACTCCATCATTTTGTTTACCACCTTAGTAATTCCTTTTAAACTCCTATAACATTAACGACGAACCATTTACCAAAATTTAATATGCCAAATAACCCATCTCTTTCAAGTTATATCCAAAAATTCATATGTGCTTCTATCATAATTAAATCAAGGTTAATGCCCATGAATCCTAAAAGGAGTTCATCATTCATTTCATCATAATCATCATCTAACTAATTGTTTGATTGAAATAAAATGGGGGATACGAAAAGAGGTCTTACATTCACGGTAGCATAAGCAAGAATATTATCAAATAATCACACTATTTGTCATCCATAATACATCTTACCATCTATTTAGGATCACATAAAACATATTAGGTCTTTACTAATCACATGCAAGGTGGAGCCTTACATGTGCCTCCTTTGGAAGGAGTGGGGTTTGTATTTTTTTTCCTCCAGTGTTTGGAGTGAGTTTCCTTTGTTCGATGCCTCCTTGGGTTGGAGAGGTCATCTTATTTTGTTTACCCTTTGGATTGTGGCTTTGTACCGTGTGTGTTGTCGATAGGAGAGTGGCTCTTTGTGGGGTTCTGGCACACAAAGAGGTGCCAAGGTAACTCAACTAGGGTTTAATCAAGTGATAACTTAAAATAATTAATGGGGAACTTTCACACTAATAAAGATAATGAATGCCTCTCTCATAAAGCATGTGTTGTTAAAATTCAAGATGAGATGAGACGCATAGGTTTGAATGAGGGTCTGGCGGCCAGTAGAGGCAAGCCAGGGTAACCTAAGATAGGGGTCCAGTAGCCGAGGAAGGTTGAGCTAGGGTAACTCATGGAAATTTATGTATGACACTCTACCTACGTCAGCAATCAGTATGATATTGTGTGGAGTTTAGATGATGTTCATGAACCTTGTTCTCTGGAAGCATTGTAATCTTGTGTTAAGTGTTTTGTGGTTGTAGTGGGTTCAATTCAGTTATGTTTTAGCCTGTGTCTTGAGGTAGATGGTCTTGTGTTGGATTCATTGTTACTATCTCCTAGCATGGGGGGTGAGCCTTCGGGTATCACACGGTTGGGTGGAACGTGCACCTTAATCTGTTGGGTTGTCTTCTTGTTCGTGTGGACGAGATTTGCAGTTGGAGAGCTCGTGGGATCCAATATCTTTTCATGCTTAATTCTTTTAGTTGATCTTGTATTTTATTACCCTCATTTGTTATCGAGGTGGAATTTTAATATGTAATTATACTTATTGGTTTTATCTCATTCGGGGAATGAGTGTTGTAATCATGTTGTAAATTATTGTTATTTGGAATCAAGTGGTATCTCATATTCTTTGATGTAAATTATTATGTATGGAATGTATGTGAACTTAAATTGTTAAGCATTTAAATGTTATGGATTTAATTCTTGTTTCTTGTTTGGGTTTAAGTAACTCAGTCTCGTAACCTTAGGTGATTAGTTGGCAATGATTAGTGAACTTGCATATTAATTGTTCTTTTTTTGAAAAAAAATTAGTTCGTTTGTGTAGTAAATTGCAACTTCCCCTAGGGTTGCGTGTCGGGGCATTACACATGGTATCAGAGCCCAAGTTTAAACACTGGGCACTCTAGGATAATTTGGACCCATTAAACTGTTATTTGTGTAGGTTATACTCTCGGCACTATGAGCCATGGCGTTGACCTAAACGCTCTATTTGGTAGTTATGTTTTCCTTTTGGGTTGATCTCACTTATCTACCTAGAAGTTGTTGTGAGGTGGTGTAGGTCCAATGATGTAGGAAGCCAGTGGAAAGGATAGGATCATCGGTGTAGTGCGTAATGCACCGATATCCTTCCTACTAGAAGAATGCATTATGGACAATTGTGTAGTGTGTGAATTTGGTGTGTTGTGTGTGGTGGACGACAACTAGTTTTGTTGTTATTTCTGCCCCTTGCATGTCTTCTTGTCCTTTACCTCATTGTGTGCAGGTGATTGCCTGATTGACTCTATGTGGTGTTGGAGTTGCTTTTGCATGTTATATTGTATAGAAATTATGAAATATGATAATAGAAAATGAATGAACATGTTGTTAGTTCATAGAGATTTGTGCATGCTCTCATATGGTTGATGCATTTGTGTGAAAATTATTGTGTGATGATGAAACCATGATTGCATTCGTTCCTATGTTAGAACTGTAAATAACTCTCATCTTCTCTCTCTTCCCATTGATTTAACGAAAATTCTTGTCCTTGAGTGTGGGGTGTATTAAAACCCATGGTATGTTGTATCTTATGAGAAAATGCTTATGTATTCATGAAAGTTGTTTTATTAGATCAAACCCTGGGTAAAGGACCTAAGTCCCCAAGTTGCATTCATAATCATGGAAAATGCATAATATGAATAGAAAATCATTTTGTAGTAAGTAAAAGTTTAGAGAAAAGGGATTAGTGAAACCATTGCATGATAATGATAATTGCATAATTATATGTACATCTTGTTGGTGAGGCCTATAGTCCCCAACTTTATTGTTGAGTCTTAAGAAATCATGTAGATGTTAAATTATTGTACCTAGATTCAAAATGCAAAATTTTAAATGCTTGTTGAAGTGATAACGTTCCATACCTTTTCCTAAGTAAACATTGTAATGATATCGCACTATGTGTGGCATTCTGAGGATTCCTGGTGATGTGTATTGGTGCATATATGTACTATGTATGTTAATCCTTGGATATGTGTTTTGGAATTTTGGTCGGCGGTTGCTTCACCATGTTGATTGTATAGATTGGCAGTGTGCTTGGTTGTGTTGATTTTAGCACGGGTTGTTGTTGTTTTTATGTTGAGATATGGATTGGTTCAATTTCAGAACCATTTATTATGTGTGATTTTATTGAGTTTGTACTAGGGGTATTGGTAGGCTTCTAGGAGTAAGCCTGACCCTAGGGGGAGGATGTAAAACCCCTCCATTTTGGCTCTTTGATCGGCAGTGTTTTCTTTGTAATGCTTGGTTTTGTTTATGTTGTGACTTTGGAACTTGGTTACTTTTGACCGCTATATGTTAAGCAATGTAAACATTATGTTTTGATGTGATGTTATTTTATTCTGATGTTATCTTTATGGCATGTTTTGGATTAACTTAGAATATATTTGATTTAATGATGTTTTATGCTTGTGATCATATCATTGATGTTAGATGTGTCAGTTAGTAATATTGTATTGGTGAAGGGGATGGAATTGTATCACTCACTTGCGAGTGCCCTACGATTCTGAAATCTTCCTCTTCGCAGTGTGTTTGATCATAGTATATATATATGCATGTTCGATGTATTCTTTGTTCGCAAGTTGACAGGTACATGGCATCGACTCCACCTGGTTCACAGGTTTGAGTGTGTCCATTGACCAATGGAAATTGATTGGGAGATAGTAACTAGGTTTTCCATGCCAAGTCGTCACCCTAGTCATAGTGTGTCATTGGGTTGTTGTCGGGTTAGTTGTTTTAATTTGGTTCATTTCACCTTGAGTATTTATTTAATTTCAAATTATAAAGGTTATTAAATAGCTTGCGTAGTTAAATTTATGTTTAAATGTATTTAGTTGCAATGTTGAAACGTTATTTTTTTTATTGATTGATTTGATTTAATTAATAAAATTAGATTGAGTTTATTGATTAATTAGATTAATGGTGATATATTAAATGAGATAGTTGTTTTGGCATTATTGTATATAAAAAATAAGAGTAAAAATCATGTTTGGATAGTTAGAGTTAAATTAAAATAAATAAATAAATGAAAGTGTGTTTTTAATTTCACTTTTAAAAATTATTGATAAAGTAAATTCTTGGAAAAATTTGTATTCTTTTGTTTTAATGAATATTGAAAAATGCATGAGATTTGAATTAGAAATTAGAAATTTGTTTTAAAGTTAAAAAAATTGGAAATATCTCCAAATTGTTCAATAAATTTAGTTGGTGGGGATATTTTAGGAGTTTGACCAATTTGGGGAAACTCTTTTTTTTTTGAGGATTTGCTATTTCATTTTGGTTTTTAATTTTGGAAATGATGAAGAAAAAGAGGAGCAAGGATTTGGCTTTTGTTCTTGGAAATCTTGAAGAAGCAAGGAGATTTCTTGGTGGGCTGGAAAGAGATCTAAAAGCACCATTTGAATCCTTTTATTGTGGAGAAAAAACCAGGTTCCTCCTTCATTTTTGTTTCTTCTTTTTTCTTTTGTAATAAGTTTCAAATTTTCATTATGTTGTTGGTAAAATATTTTAAAATATTGTTTAATTGAATGCAAACCCATGAGAATTTTTTTTAAAACTAGCAATAGAAAGTTGAAAGGGATCAAATGAAATGTTTAAACTTCTTTGTTCAATTTGGGGAATACCCAGAAATTTACATCATGTTATTGTGCTTTAAATTCTTCTTTTCAGTTTTCTCCTCAAGAAATTTGCCCAATCTATGTATAAAATGGAAAAATATAAATATGTATATATATAGGAAGTATATATATACATGTATTGTTTATGTTTGGAAATTAATTTTCTTCCTGTGAAAAGCTCTGTGAATTTTTTTAAAATAAAAATGAAAATGAAAAATTCTCTATCTGAGTTTCTTCTGGTTTTTTTTTCCCTCACACAAGGGACTGATTTGTTTTTTTTTTTAAATATAGATATTTAAAAATTAAAAAAATGGTAAAAAAAATATATGGGGGGAGTGGGGACTGTCCCCCACAGTCGGCCCCCCAGGAGGGAGGCGCTGGTTGTGGAGGCAGCAAGCGCTACCTCCACAGGCAACGACTCCCCCAAAGGGGAGGGGTTGCATCCCTTGTTTGGGGGTTGCACAGCAGTCAAACTTTGGCTTTTTTTATAAATTTAATTTATTTTATAATATAAATTTTTATATACATGTTATATATTTTATATAATATATATTATATATATATTATTTAAATATATATTATATAAATATAATTGTATATATTTCTTTTTATATATGTATGTTATATATATATATATATATATATATATATATATATATATATATATATATATATATATATATATATATATATATATATATATATATATATATATATATATTGTTTATATTATTTAATATATATATATATATATGTGTGTATAATTCTCTAATTAAATTAATTATTAATTTTGAATGTGGATTTTTTTTAATTGGTTTATTTAAAAGTATTAAAATACTTAAACTTATATATATACATGTAATTGTATATATACATTGAGTAGATATATGTGCTTTATATGAATATTTAATACATATTGATATTTAAATATATTGATTTTTGAAATGGCTATTTTAAGTTAATAGATGCACAAATTGATATTATAATCAAATGTTTTGATTTATTTAAAAGTAGATTTTAGATATTCAAATGATTTATTTAGAAAGTTGAATTTTAATATTCAAATGATTTATTTAGAAAGTTGAATTTTAATAGTCAATGATTTATTTAAAAGTTGATTTTTAGGTAATCAAATGATTTATTTTAAAAGTTGATTTTATAATCAAATTTATCTATTTAGAAATTTTATTTTGATTATTATGTATAATCGGGAAGGCATGGAATTAAATGGTAGATTTAAATTCCTCAATGTTATTCATGTAATCTATTTACTCTTAAGTGTTTGCAATAAAGTTAATTATTTTTATGGTTACATGCAATATAACTTTGCATTGTTTGGATTTAGGAAATCCTAAAGTAGGTTATTTAATTGCCAGAAGGGTCTTCATTATGTGTTTTCTCTCTTGGCCATTGTTGGGAAAAGGCGGTGATTTGTTTATGTAAGTCTTCCAGAGGAGTTCTCTAGGTGGGATGTCTCTTGTAGTGGTTCGATTTGTGAATCACCTTGGGAATGTGTAGAGTTGTATTATGTTGTTGTACCTAGTTTCCACGAACGGGGAATTGTGCCTCCTTTGGGATTAGGAGAGGGTTATGAGGATTGTGCCTCCTTTGGAAGGAGTGGGGTTTGTATTTTTTTTCCTCTAGTTTTTGGAGTGGGTTTCCTTTGTTCGATACCTTCTTGGGTTGGAGAGGTCGTCTTATTTTGTTTACCCTTTGGATTGTGGTTTTGTACCGTGTGTGTTGTCGATAGGAGAGTGGCTCTTTGTGGGGGTCTGGCACACAAAGAGGCGCCAAGGTAACTCAACTAGGGTTTAATCAAGTGATAACTTAAAAGAATTAATTTGGAAATTTCACACTAATAAAGATAATGAATGCCTCTCTCATAAAGCATGTGTTGTTAAAGTTCGAGATGAGATGAGATGCATAGGTTTGCATGAGGGTCCGGCGACCGGTAGAGGCAAGCTAAGGTAACCCAAGATGGGGGTCCGATAGCCTAGGAAGGTTGAGCTAGGGTAACTCATGGCAATTTATGTATGACACTCTACCTACGTCAGTAGTCAATTAGATATTGTGTGGAGTTCAGATGATGTTCATGAACCTTGTTCTCTAGAAGCATTGTAACCTTGTGTTAAGTGTTTTGTGGTTGTAGTGGGTTCAATTCAGTTATGTTTTAGCCTGTGTCTTGAGGTAGATGGTCTTGTGTTGGATTCCTTGTTACTATCTCCTAGCATGGGGGGTGAGCCTTCGAGTATCACACGGTTGGGTGAAACGTGCACCTTAATCCATTGGGTTGTCTTCTTGTTCGTGTGGATGATATTTCCAGTTGGAGAGCTCATGGGATCCAATATCTTTTCATGCTTAATTCTTTCAGTTGATCTTGTATTTTATTACCCTCATTTTTTATCGAGGTAGAATTTGTAATATGTAATTATACTTATTGGTTTTGACTCATTCAGGGAATGAGTGTTGTAATCATGTTGTAAATTATTGTTATTTGGAATCAAGTGGTATCTCATATTATTTGATGTAAATTATTATGTATGGAATGTATGTGAACTTGAATTGTTAGGTATTTAAATGTTATGGATTTAATTCTTGTTTCTTGTTTGGGTTTAAGTAAATTAGTCTTGTAACCTTAGGGGATTAGTTGGCAATGGTAAGTTAACTTGCATATTAAATGTTCTTTTTTTAAAAAAATTAGTTTGTTTGTGTAGTAAATTGCAACTTCCCCTAGGGTTGTGTGGCAGGGCATTACATGTCATTCTAGATTAAGATTGCATATATGCATCAGGCTTGCATCGAGAGTTCCATCCTGCTTCTCTATTCCAGGTTGCTAGGCTCCTCGCGCAGGGTCAGAGTTTTCTTCGAGCTAGGAAGAAATCTGGGGAAGTACTTATACTTCGTGGTTGGGTGGAAAAGCTGTTTGGACCAACTCTTGATCTCAGCTTTGTGGAAGACAAAGTAGTGTCATGGCAGTCGAGCACTGAGGATTTATCATCACATGGATATTTATATACATTTCTTGTATTACTTTGTATGGCTTTTATAGCCAATTGTAACTTAATTTGTGAACTTGATGTAATCTTTGATATGTACTTGCATATTAACATTGAAATAGATGTTGTAACATTACTTGATGTAAACTTTTACATTCAACATTTTAATTGCTTGGTAGCAATCTTATTAATATATATATATATATATATATATATATATATATATATATATATATATATATATATATATATATATATATATATATATATATATATATATATATATATTGTTTCATTATTCTTATATGGATATGAATTTTTTTATCAATATCTTTAATTGGTAATGAGAATATTCTTTGAGGTTTCCATGATTAACAAATAAGGTTGGTATACCTTTACATTTGGTATTAGAGCCCTAGGTTCAACACTCGAGCCTGTAGACTTCTGTAAGGAAAGCAAAGGTACGGAACTAACTCTCCTAACGTCAAAACCTCGGGGAAGAATGCAGAGGTGACTTTAAATTTTAAATTACAGTCCAATTAAGATAATCTTGAAAGAAATAATAGAAAAAGAGAAATGAACATACACAAATGAACACCAGATTTACATGGGAAAACCCTTACAGGAGAAAAACCCACCACACCAAGAAAAGCCTCTTTGTATTACAGTAAACAAAATTACATACAGAGTTCAGACTTAACTTTCTGATGTCAATTTATAGCAGCAAATTCAATGATCAACCTTGTACAGAACATTCCAGTTACAATGCTCTCTTGATTGAATTCACATACACTAACCACACACCGACCCATTCACTCTACTGTTCTCAGAACCGATCATCATCTTCAATTTCTCAGTACATCCATGTCGTTCACAGTCTATTGATCTTCCTCACAGTAATGGCCACAACATTCCAACTGCTAGCAGATCCCATTCTGCTTCTCTGATTGGTCGAAGACAAACCACATAGGATAGTCATTCGGTCAAGGCGTTCAAACTGTGTCACATGTCGGTGAGACACTAGCCATGACTCCCCGATGCTACAATACCTGATTTTCCTTATCGCCTAGAGTCATCACCATCGACAAGAGGTTACACTGAGTTCAAAAAATTGTGTCACATGTCGGTGAGACACTAGCCATGTCTCCCTGATGCTACAAGATTGATTACACATCCATCGCTATCGGCAAGAGTCACTGCTATCGGCAGGAGATCAAAATGAGTTCAAAAGTCACATCAACATCAACACTCCCATCAACGCAACTTACTCTATCAGTAAGATCAGCAATACCTTTCACCGACAGACCCATCACCTAGAAAATCGCTAGTCGCTATGTGTCATAATGAGCCCTCAAGTCATACCGATATGAACATCTGTCAGCAAGACTTAGGTTGTCGCTAAGAGTCACCCTGCAAGTTCTAAGTCACCCCAAGTCCATCCTTTTCCAGGAGTCATACTGACAATAGACTATACCATCGGCGAGACAACAACCATCAGTCAGATTTCTTATCGATCCTTCATGCCACCCTGATGACTTCGAGTGTATAACCATCAGCGAGACATATCTTGTTGGGATGTGTCATTCCAAATGTTCAAGTCTCTCCCTAATGACTTATGTTGCCACAAGTATCCCCGATAACCATTAGACATCAACCCATCGGCAAGAGATCTACTTGGGCGAAAAGAGATGGGAAACTCACAGCGATCGACATGTCTTGCTAATGACTGTTGTTGGCAAGACAAAACCAAAGTCTTGGAGACCCGAGCACTTCAAGGATTTAGAAAACTACTGCTAGTTAGCCAAATAGAAGGAATGTCACACCGAATTTTCTCTTTCAAAAGTTTCATGCCAATAAGATTGAGGCACGTTTTCCAACAATCTCTCACTTGACGAAGATCTTATTGACACCTCCAGAGCACAACAAAACTACTGAAATTCATGGGAATTGAGGCCCATCGAATTGGCACACCACCTGAACTTTTTTGTGCTCATAGGCTTCGTCAATGCATCTACAAAATTCTCCAGAGTATCCACTTTTTCTAAAGAGACCTTTCCATCCCCCACCATATCTCGTACAAAATGATACTGCACATCAATATGTTTCGTCCTAGCATGGAAAGTAGGATTCTTTGCCAAACAAATAGCACTCTAAGTGTCATAGTAAATTGTTATTTTCCCTCCATCAAAACCAATGTTAGAACACAAACGTCTTAACCTGATTGCTTCCTTACAGGTGTGTGTTACTACCATGTATTTTGCCTCTTTAGTGGACAAAGCGACTACAGTCTGCCGCTTACTCATCCAACTCACTTCACCACCATTCATCATGAAAATATATCAACTAGTGGATCTTCTACTGTCAATGTCCCCTGCCCAATCAGAATCCACATAGCTTCGAATGTTGAGAGTCCTCTATGATTCAACCAAGTTTCCATGGTAACACAATGCATATTCAGAAGTGCCCTTCAAATATCTAAAATCTATTTTCACAACATCCCAATGTGTTCTTCCAAGATTAGCCATAAACTGACTAAGTACTCCCACTACTTGGGTAATGTCTAGCCTTGTACAGACCATTGCATACATTAGAATGGCAACCGCACTAGCATAAGGCACACTGGTCATGTCCTCCATCTTAGTAGGAGATTTTGGACATTCTTCAAAAGATAGCTTTGTTCCCTGCAAAACTGGAACAACTAGTTGCTTGCACTCAGTCATACAAAATCTCTCTAGAACAATCTTAATATACTTACTTTGATTGAGCCAAAGTTTTCTACTCTTCATGTCCCTGGTTATTTCTATTCCCAGAATATACCTAGCTACACCAAGATCTTTCATTTCAAACTTTGCAGACAACTGAGACTTAAGATCATAAATCATTAACTTACTATTGCCTATGAATAACATATCATCAACATAGAGAGCAATGATAAGAACTTGATCACTTTCAGCTTTGTAATACACACAACGATCAGATTTTGATCTTACAAATTCCAATGACAAAACAGAAGTGTCAAACTTCTGGTACCACATTCTAGGAGACTGCTTTAATCCATACAGAGATTTTTTCAACTTGCAAACTAGTTTTTCTTTACCTTTCTCCACAAAGTGCTCTGGCTGGGACATATTAATTTCTTCTTCAAGATCACCATGAAGAAATGTTGTCTTCACATCCATCTGTTCAATCTCTAAGTCATATGCTGCTGCAAGTGACAAAAGAAATCTAATGGACGTCAGCTTAGCTACAGGAGAAAAAATTTCTCCATAATTAATTCCCTCTACTTGGGAATATCCCTTCACAACCAACCTCACCTTATACTTTACCACACTGCCATCCAGACCTGTTTTCTTTTTAAATATCCATTTGCAGCCAACAACTTTTCTGCCTTTAGGCAAGGGTACCAAACTCCAAGTATCATTCTTTTCTAATGATGTCATTTCTTCATTCATGGCTTCCAACCAAGAGTTTGAATCAGACATTCTAAATGCCTCTTTCACAGTCTTAGGCTCATCAGTGCTAGAAATTAAAGCATAGGCACAAGTAGAATCTATCAAAGAAAACCCATACCTATCAAGTTGCTTTCTTTCACGAGTTGACCTCCTCACTTGCTGAGGCTGAGGTTGTTCTTCTTCTTCAGAACTCTCAGAAATACTTGAGCTCTCCTCAGTTTCAGGTACATTTTGAATTTTCAATTCCTCTTTATCTGGTGTCGGAGGAATTTCAACTACATCTTTTTTGTTTTCTGATTTTGTCTCTGACTGTAGATCCAAGGTAGAAGGCTTCAACTCACAAAAGATAACACTTTTGCTATATAGAACCTTCTTTGTATCAGGATTCCAAAGCTTGTATCCTTTTATGCTAGCACTATAACCACTAAAAATACATTTGACAGCCTTGTTTTCCAATTTAGATCTTTTCTCATACGGCACATGTGCATTTTCCTCACAGCCAAAGACACGAATGTGTCTTAGAGAGTGCTTCTTACTAGACCATGCTTCCAAAGGTGTTTTCTCAACAAGAGCGAAATTCAGAGAGTAGTTTATCAAGTAACATGTTGTAGCAACTGCCTCAGCCCAGAACTTCTCCTCCAAGCCAGCACTACTCAAAATACTTCTTGCTCTTTCCATCACTATCCTATTGAACCTTTCAACAACTCCATTTTTTTGTGGAGTGTAAGGTGTAGTTTTATGTTTTTTAATCCCATGATCTTTATAGTACCTCTCGAAATCATCATAACAAAACTCACCGCCATTGTCAGTCCTTAAACATTTTACTTTTCTTCTAGTCTGATTTTCTACAAGATTCTTAAATTCCTTAAACCGACTGAACACTTCTGATTTACTTTTCAAAAAATAGACAAATGTCCTTCTTGAATAATCATCAATAAAAGATACATAGTACCTTGACTTAAACAAACAAGGAACATTCACTGGATCAAAAACATCATAATGTATATAATCAAGCAAACTAGAATATTTGTGAGGACTGGAATAAAATGAAACACGGTGTTGTTTACCATATATACAATATTCACAAAATTTGAATTCAAGGTTACAATCATCAAACCCTTCAACTAGGTTTTTATTCTTCAAGGTTTTTAAACCTTTTTCACCAATGTGGCCAAGCCTATGATGCTAGAGCATAGTCTTTTCTACTGGAATTTTAACTTCCATAGAGTTTACACTATCAAGAATTTTTACATTATTTTCTCCATGAGTAGCTTTCTGTGACTTTACAGAGACACTATTGCATTGCACAGCATGTGCATCCAACTTATACAAGGTATCAATACGAGCACCCCTTGCTAGCACCATAGAGCCTCTAGTCATCTTACATCCATTTCTAGAGAACGTGACTTGCACTCCAATATCATTCAGCTTACTAACAGAAAGTAAATTTTGAGACAGACCTGGTATATGCATTACATCATTGATTCCCTTCACTCTTCCATCAAAGAATTGAATTTTGACTCTTCCACAGCCAATTATTTCCAAAGATGAATCACTTGCCAAATACACCTTTCCACCATCGTATTTTTCATACTTTGTGAACCAGTCTGGAATGAAAGTGTCTGCATCACTCTGAGAAGAATCATTGTCAAAAGAATTCTTCTTCTTCTTCTTTTTATCCTCTTTACAATCCTTTCAGACATGACCAGGTTTCCCACAATTCTAGCAGTTCACCTTGGACTTCTTGCAAGGAGACTTTGATCTCTCTTCTGATTTTAATTTGGACTTATTTTCCTTCTTCTTGCCTTTTTCTTTCGATCTACCTCTAACAGCAAGAGCCTCCTTCGCCATCTCAGAAGATTTCCTTCTCATTTCTTCTGATAACAAAGAAGCATCAACATCCTCCATCTTAAAAGTGGATGTCATACTCCTAATAGCCATCACCGGGTGATCCCAAGAATCTGGCAAAGAACATAATAATAGCATACAGTGATCTTCTTCATCAATCTTCACACCTACAGATGCTAACTAAGCAATTAGCATGTTGAAAGAGTTAAAATGATTATCAACAGATCCTCCCTCCTACATTCTCAAATTGTATAGCTTCTTCCTCAAGAACAATTTATTCACCAAGGACTTGCCCTGATAAATAGCTACCAATCTTTTCCACATGGAAGATGTAGTCTTTTCTTCATGAACATTCAGAAGAACAAAGTTTGCTAAATAGAGCCTTATCAGCCCCTTTGATTTTTGATCTGCAAGGTCCCAATCCTCTTGCTTCATGCCTATAGGCTTTGTTCCAGACACAACAATCCAAAGATCACGGTCAACCAACAGATCCTCCATTTTAAGTTTCCACAACTCAAAATTATTGCCATTGAATTTCTCAATTTCAATCTTTCCCGACATGCTTAATTTGTAATTCAAATTACCAAATTTCTACAAGAATCCCACTGAACATAAATGACACAAAAAACTCAATGTACCCACAAGGATAACACAACTAGCTAGGCTCTGATACCACTTGTAAGGAAAGCTAAGGTGCAGAACTAACTCTCCTAATGTCAAAACCTCAAGGAAGAATGTAGATGTGACTTTAAATTTTCAATTACAGTCCAATTAAGATACTCATGAAAGAAATAACAGAAACAAAGAAATGAACATACATAGATGAACACCAGATTTACGTGGGAAAACCCTTACGGGAAAAAAACCCACCACACCAAGAAAAGCCTCTTTGTATTACAATAAGAAAAATTACATACAGAGTTCAAACTTAACTTTCTGATGTCAATTTATAGCAACAAATTCAATGATCAACCTTGTACAGAACATTCCAGTTACAATGCTCTCTCGATTGAATTCACACACACTAACCACACACTGACCCATTCACTCTACTATTATCAGAACCTATCATCATCTTTAATTTCTCAATACATCCATGTCGTTCACAGTCTGCTGATCTTCCTCACAGTAACGGCCACAACAGTCCAACTGCTAGTGGTTCCCATTCTGCTTCTTTGATTGGTCGAAGACAAACCACATAGGACAGTCATTCGGTCAAGGTGTTCAAACTGTGTCACATGTTGGTGAGACACTAGCCATGTCTCATCGATGCTACAATACCAATTGTTGTTATCGCCCAGAGTCATCACCATCAGCAAGAGGTTACACCAAGTTCAAAAAATTGTGTCGCATGTCGGTGAGACACTAGTCGTGTCTCCCCAATGCTACAAGACTGATTACACATCCATCTCTATTGGAAAGAGTCGCTGCTATCGGCAGGAGATCAAAACGAGTTCAAAAGTCACATTGACATCAACACTCCCATCAGCGAGACTTACTCTATTGACAAGATCAGCAAGACCTTTCACCGACATCCTCAGCAAACCCATCACCCAGACAATTGCTAGTCGCTATGAGTCATAACGAGCCCTCAAGTCATACCGATATGGACATCCGTCGGTAAGACTTAGGTTGTCGCTAAGAGTCACCCCGCAGGTTCCAAGTCACCTTGAGTCCATCCTTCGCCAGGAGTCATACCGACAATAGACTATACCATCGGCGAGACAACAACCATTGGTAAGAGTTCTTACCAAGCCTCCATGTCACCCCGATGACTTCGAGTGTATAACCATCGGCGAGACATATCTTGTCGAGATGAATCATTCTGAAAGTTCAAGTCTCTCCTTAATGACTTCTATTGCCACAAGTCTCCCCGTTAACCATTAGACATCAACCCATCGGCAAGAGATCTACTCAGGCATAAAGAGATGGGAAACTCACAGTGATCGACATGTCTTGCCGATGACTCTAGTCGACAAGAAAAAACCAAAGTCTTGGTGACCCGAGCACTTCAAGGATTTAGAAAGCTGCTGCTAATCGGCCGGACAGAAGGAATGTCACACCGACTTTTCTATTTTAGAAGTTTCATGCCAGTAAGATTGAGGCACGTTTTCCAACAACTTCTACGCTAAAGGTTGCAATGTGAACCTGTTTGATGACCTAAATATCTAGGTGCATCGAGTGATTTAGCACCCTATTTTGGGTCGAATATTCCTTTGATGAGTTGGAATATCGATGATTCTAGATGGTTCAGTTGGGAACCAAGAAGAAGAACAAGAATTGTATGACTATATTAGTTGAGAGTACTCCTCGCTTTAGTGGCATTTTCATTAGAATCCCCAACAAGAATAATGTCATGGTTGAAACAAGGATTAGAGATTGTATCCTTAAAGGGAATGTTGAGATATCTTGATGTATAAACCTATGCCAAGATGGCTAAGACATGATGAAAACCATAAAGTGATGATGTAGGAAATATCATGAGAAAAGAGATCTCTCTAAGAACATAAAAGGGAGAATGAATATGCTATAAAAGTAATAAGTTACAAGAGTTATGACAAGTAGAAAGAACAATCACCTACAGGAAAAAATGGTTTAAACTTTAAAAGATCCTTATGGAAGAAGAGGATCAAAGATGGATGTAAATAAGAGAGCACGAATGTCTAAAATGACAAAGGTATTAGACTATGAGTAAGTTGAGATTTAAGCAATGCTTTTGTAAGAATGTAATCTTTGTGATCGAATGCAAGTTAAGTTGTCTTAAGGATATTCTATATGGATCTAGGACATAAGTTGCTTGAATAAATTACCATGAGTAGCCTGTCGACCAAGCAGGTGTTGATTGATACTATTGAACCTTGTGATTTATGTATGCTAGTTTAATTATAATGATATTTATAAATATTCTTTTGTGTGAGTAATGCATCATGTGAGTCATGCACTTTACATATATTATGTGAGTTATGCACATATAATGGTCTTATATAAGAATATCTTGTGCGAGTAATGAACTCATGACTAATTTATATTTGGTGCGAGGAATGAACTTATGATTGTTTTGTAGTTGGTGTGGTTAATGCACTCAAGCTTGTTCCTGTATTATGTTAACATATTATATGCTTAAGTAAATTAATGTCTCCCTATGAGTGATGCAACTTGAGATAGTTCTCGTACTTGTACGAATGAGAACTTCATGTAACTATTGTGTGAATGTTGTATTAATGCATTATCCATAAGAGTGGTGTATTCTTGTAAGTGGGAATTGGTAATTGCTCTTTGTTGTGAGAATGAAATTTTTAGGTACTTTGGGTTGTGGATGTTTGCTAGTGTATGACTGTGTGTGTGTCATTGGATAGTGGTTGCAATTCCATTGAATGGGATGCAATTTTTGTTGTGTGGCATCTTCAGTGAAGTTGAATGGTTAAGTAGGATGGATCTCATGCTTGGTTAGATTGGAATATTTGACAACTCGTTTCTCTTACTTACCTCGGATCTTGGAATCTATGTATAGTTTTGTATTGCACTCCCTCTTTTGTGACTGGAATCAGTCATGTAGTTCATGTGTTGTGAACTTATAAAATTTGATATTTTAATTCTATTTCATTGACTTTGATTAATTTACTAAATGTGTAAAGGCCAGCATTGATTTTTATGTGTTTATGAGTAAGTATAGCCATCATATTTTGATACTTATCTATCTTGTGACCATTATGGTCATGTGCGAATTATTGTTGAAATTGTGGACATTTTATACCTTATTGTTGAAATTGAATTCTATTTTTCCTTGGTTTGAATTATTTTCTAACGGTGGCTATGCTTCAATGTTTTAAACTATTGGTCAAGTTTCATGTTATGTGCTCTATCGTGTCCATGATGGGCCTCTGATAGATTGTATGAGGGAGTAGAATATGGAGAACATACTAGATCTTGGTGTGTATGATGTTAGAATTGATAGATTGAAAATTCCTTGATTCGTTGTTAGATGCAAGTGTTTAGTACACGAAAATATCAAGAAAGTTTTGGAAAAGACCGGTGTTGCTATGGATCAATTGATTTGAATATCTTGTTGATTATTATTGTAAGGATGTCATTTCTAAGTGTTGATGGTGTTTTCTGCACAACAACAACTTAGACAGAATGCAATATTCTATCTCTCTTAAAAGGTAATCTTCAACTATAAATTACTGAAAATCACCCCAAGGTCTCTCGGGTGTCAGGTCATGACGATGCATAAACAACTCAGATAATATGTGAAATGTTGGTAATCACAATCGGACCTTACTACAAGCAAACTGTATCTTTCCAATTTATCAGATCTTACAATATGATGATCTCAAGTCCTAAATCTAACCAAATGATAAAGAAACAGCAAAAGATAAGGATGCGGGGATATGATATGATCTAAACTATTCTTAGAATGAACAATGCCAATGACAGATATCTGGAATGGACCAATCTCAAATAGCCAATTCTTGATCAACCTACAATGCAATATCACAAGAACGGTGCAATCTTCTAAGGTATATAAATTTTCAAATCATAGATATTCATCCACAATCGAACTAAGCACACATGAATGTATGGTCCAGGTTGACTTCACCAACCTACTACAATCAGATAGTTACTGGGAGTATAGACTAGAGATTGTTGCAAACATTCCAAATATGAAATCATGAACATCACTCACCAAACTAATCCAACTCTAAAACACTAAATCATAAATCTTTAAGCAATTTGAAAGATGAAACAATAGGAACCATGCAAGACAAACTAACACAAGAGATTTCACCAAGAAAACCACAATGCCTTCTATTGTATTAGATCACCAAAATGCTGCAACAATTCCACTGTTCTGTTACAATATTTACTTTAAGAAATTGACTACTACTTCTACTACAAAATGCTCTAGCTCTTTTCTGCTCTAACTTGTCTCTATATCTTTTTTCTTCCTCCCTTACAATGAGGCAAGAATGCCCTTTATAGCAAATTCTCAAGACAAGTCAGCCCAGCCAAACATTTTACAAAATAAAATTAGCCAAAACAAGTCGGCCTTAGGAATTCCAAAATAAGGCACACATTAAATGTCGATACATCATCAAGGTCGGCCTAGACACATTCCCCAATGTAGCCCGAATCAATACATGCCTTATGATAATAGGGAAGCACAAATCTCAAAATTGGCATTAATCACCACCTCCCTTATCCTTGTTCTGATCCTGAACTTTCACAAATAATTTATCCAACTCAGAAACAGGTGGCAAAGGCAAAACCCTAAGTCGGCATTCAATGGTGCCAATCTCCTCATTTGACTATTTGACAATTTTATTCCAATCATCCTTGTGGGCTTGAAACTTATCCATCACCGCCAAGTAGGTTGTTGCATCATCCAGCTGATGTCCTGTTATTACATTTTCAGAGTCAGGAGCATAAACATCATGCCACCATTCCCTTAACTGTTCTAGGCTTAGATATTTAGGAGCAATTTTCCTCCTGCCAGTCATAATCTCAAAAAATGCAATGCATCCATCATAAACTCTAGTTAGATCACCATCTATTTGTTTCTTTTTTTTATGGATCTTTCTAATGGCTTTCTATTGAATTTGTAAGGCCTCAAACCATTTCCAAGTTTCACTAAGTCTGGAGGAAGGAAGAATCCCATCTGCAGCCAACTGATCCTTACCATACCCCATAATCACTTTAGATTTCTGTAGTAGAAGATCAATATCCTCCTTGTTTTGAGATAACACATGCTCAAGCAGGTCTTTGGCTCTAACTGCATCCTTCCCAACTGAAAGGATCTCCTTAATTGCATTATCTCCTCTCACTTGCACATCCTTCAACCAATCTATTACAGTTTGGCAGAGGCCTTCATCTTTTCAATCTCGAAAATAGTTTCCTTGGGTAGGAAACCAGGAGTAGCAGAGGAAGAGGGGTGGAGAGATTGCAGAGGCTTCATTACATCCTCTAAGCACTTCTTAAGCCTCTCATTTTCCTTCCTAAGCTCATGTTTTGATTGAGTCTCTTTCCTTAGCCTCCCAATTATTACTGCACTAGACCCTTCATACTCTTCAATATCTTGTTCCATAGATGTTGGTCCAAGGTTAAAAGTTTGCACATTGTAATCCTTACCAGTGACCTCTTCTCTAGTTTTATCCACAGCAGGGGTGGCAATGTGAATGACCCTGTTACTTGCTTCATCTCTTTCTATCCTTGAAACTACTTTGGCCACCTTCTTCTTCTTACCTTTGCCGATCTTGGACAACATCTCATCCCAATCCAGAGGGGTGTCCTCAACAACAACTTGTTTCTTTCTTGTAATCTCCTTTTCAAGCCAATCTGGGACAGTAGGATCCACCCGAATTTCTTTTGTTTTGGCCTCTTCATGTTGTTTTGTTGTTTCATCCTTTTCTTTTCTTGGATACTGCTCACCTTGATCACCTACTTCAATCTCTTCTTCTTGCACTAGTGATGGGGTTCTAATGGGGATATTCTCCTTTTCAGGTGATCCGTTTCCTTTGCTGCTCTCTGGAGAATCCTCATATTGCACTAGTGGAGAAGGGTGCTTTTCTATCTCTTCAACTTCGAGCTCGGCTACTGCACCAAAGAGTTCTCCTTCCTTGAAAGGTTCTGCCTCTCCACTAGTCTCATGTTCCTCAAGAGTCTCTTGCTTAGGCACACTTGGCAAAGGAGAAGTAGCCCTAGGTTGTTCCACAGTGGGTGTCTTTGGAAGAGGATCCATCTTTTGCATCGGCTCCTTAGGGGATGGAGTCCTTGATCTCCTTGAATAAACCTTAGTTTTTTCCCCTGAACTCTCCACATCAACAATCGGAGTCTCATCTTTGGAAATTTCTTGACCTTTTCTCTTTGAAACCCTAGTTGTTCTTGTCTTCTTAGGCTGCGGAGGAGCATCTTCTTCTTCTACTTTTTCAAATTCCTCTTCATCAGAGGAACTACTTATTTTTAGGGTTCGGCTTCTTTTCTTTCCTTTTGGTTTTCTTTTAGGTTCTGGCTCACTTTCTTTAGGACCTCTAATTTTGATTTTAAAGGGTGAGCTCCCTTTAGTTTTCCCTTTGGGGTCATCTTCCCCGGATTCTTCTGAAGTGGACATAGGATTGAGATTTCCCATCAAATTAAAGGTACAGGGTACCTTCTCACTTTCCAACTCCCAAACCTTATGTTTCAACCATGAAGTAGTAAATTTCATGATAGGGGCCATTAGATCTTCCAACTTAGTTACCTCATCATCGTTCCAGTTTATCTCTCCAATTGATCTGTCCTTAACAGACTCATATGCATGATCTTGCACCAGGTTTCCATCATCCTCTAGCTGGTCCGGGATTAACTTGACATTGTATTGCCTAATCACATCAACAGGAAGCCTAGAGTACCTTTTCTTCCTTGCCTCAAAATCATCTTTGATATTTTCCCAATAGTCTTCTAGGTCATCCTTGTGGCGGTATTCTTTGGTGGCCTTTTTCTGCGCTTCCCCGATGATATCAAAGTTTGTCCTCTTGGAATGGAAGGAGAAACCATGAGCTGCCAATTCATCCCTAGCTGCATGTGTCGATTGGATGGAAGGGCACACCTCTGCTACGCCAATTCCAAGGGGGAAATCCCCACCAAAACTTGTTTTATGCTTTGCCTTTTTGACAATTGCATCAAATTCATATATCTGTCTAACAACTTCCAATAACACAATATGATCAGTAGGGTACCTAGGTAACCTGTATGGAGCAGCCGGACATCCGTCAATTCTGATGTAAGAGAAGGTGGGAAACTGAATGAACCAGGCTCCATATTTCTTTATCAACTCCTTCACTCCATCTGACAATCTCACATGCTCCACATTTTGAAGCAACCTAGTGATATGCATTGTGAATGCATCGTTTTCTCTTCTGTAACCCGGTGTCCTAAGTGCAATTCCGGATATATATCATAAATTATATCTTATCCAAATGCCCCCTTTGGATTCAAACCCCTGTATGGGTAGAATCTAGCCAATACATACATCACATAAGAAGACATGGTGAACTTCTTGGTTTCTAGGACGTACCTCAGCTGCTTATCAATCATAGCACTAATGAGTCCTGGCCAATGGTAATTAGTTCCTTGTTCAATTTTGTTGATCACATGGACCATCCAACTTTCCAATACTCTAGCACTCTTCAAACCTGCCACTCAGCTCCAAAATGTGATCGCATCATAAATATCTGATCTAAATTTAATCCTGTGCAATTGCTTGGGCAATTTGGAGTAGTGTGACTTTGGATTTTCCAACCAAGAATTAATCATCTATTGAGCTTTGGTTGGCTCATTCTCATAATATTTTTTGGCCAAGTCCATGTTCAAGGCACACACAGAAGGAAAATCCAGCATGTCAAAGGCTTGAGCAATAGAAATAGGATTAAAATTTGCCAGGACTCTCCCCTCAGTACTGATAACCCTTTGTGTGTCGAAGTCATACTGCCAGACACATTCTAGTATTAACTCATAGCATTGGATTGCAGGAGGGAACCCTGCCACATGAACTAATCCGGACTTCATCATTCCATTCCTTAGGACCGATAGATCCTTCTGAGCCATTCTTTCTTTGAATTCCTCAAATCTCCACACTCCAACATTGGTGTCAGAGACCTCAGACCATACATAAGATATCTTTTTGTCAGGCAGTTGACTCTTGGTATCCAATCTCAATTTTTCTGCCTCCGAAATAGAAGATCCCTCTGTATCACCTTTAGACTTTCCTGCATCAGCTTTGCTTGATTCAGCTTGCATTCGCAAAAAACCCCATAAGCACCCATCTATCATATATATTCCAATCAAAGGGTTAGCATAAAACCATGTAAAGCAATTAAAATCCATCACAAATTCATCAATCCTTGAAAATCCAAAAAAATGAAGCAATCTGGGAAAATAAGGTAAACCGGGAAAATTCAGTCGGGGCAGAATTTCGGAGAAATCTGACCCAGACGGATTCCTACTACCAAAACATCATTCACCACATAAGTCATTAGTATGAGCAGAAGGCTATGAGATTATCATGAAATTCATCCATTAGCAACAGGAAATCATCATTTAGCACTTTACCCCATTAGCCCTAGCTTTGAGAATCGAAAAGAATGAAACCGGGCAGGAAAACTGGAAAAATCCAGACAGGTCGGATTTTCGCAGATGGTTCAAATACTCCGGAATTCACTATACTCCGCGGACTCGATAGATATCGGGAACATCCGGGTGCGTAGAAATTCCGCGGACACCTCAGAAATCCGACGAATATTAACACGCGAACCACTGACTAAATGATCACATAAAACCTTGCTAAATGGGATTCAAATGGTCTCAAAATAGATGCCAATAAGCAAGACCTCAAATGCATATGAATTCAAATTTCCAAAGCCTTCAAACGACTAATCTTCATGGCGAAACAATGATGCCCTAATCTTGATGACTAAACTCTCCGCCATGAAAACCAGGTTAAGCTCGGGGTTTAAAATACTATCCGTAAAGATCGATCTAAAGCACTCCAGGAGTTCCCAAGGCAGGGGCTATTTTAATATGGGTGCAAGATATACAAATCACAACAAATTCATCAAGCCTAACAAAATCTGGGCAGAGCACCGAAAACCCTAACCTTGCCGGATATAACAAATTACACACTTGGGGGAAAAATCCGACCCCCAACACCACCCATACTTACACACCCGCCATATAATGGATGAACAAAAGCACGGGTGATAAAGTTTTGGTGAGGAGTTAAGTCTAACCCTAGCTTGATAAATACAAAATCGTAACCAAGCAAAGGCCGACCTAGGACAGCTACCAATTGACTTAGAAAGATTGAATCATGATGCGAACAAAGGGAGGGTCAGTGACGACTTACCATGGATTAGTCTAGATGAAACTTGAACTCAAGGAAGCGACAGCAAAATGAGTGTGCCCTAGCAACGAAAAACCCTGATCAGCGCTCAACCAATCTTCACGCAAGCAGCTCAAAATCAATAATCAAAGCTCGAACGAATAATGAACTCAGACGCCAAAACAGAAAACAAGTGAATAATGAAATCAAAATGATGCCCAAAAGATCTTAAATCCATCCATATTCGTGTCTGAGCAAAGGTACTTCGAGCATTAATGAGTGACAAGACATGTCAGAAAAATCCAGAAACCCGAGCGGAGGACGGAATTTCGAAAAAAACCAAGACACACGGAAAAATCCAGATAAACACGAATTCCATGGATATAGTAGAAACCGGGAATTTAACGAAGTTCAGGATTTTGACGCAGTCCGGGAAAATCCGCCAGAACCGAAAAATCCCGGAGTCAAGCAGAAACCCGGATTCGGAAAACTCAGCAGTAGACGGACAATGAGCCAAAGCTCGAGAATATCCGCCGGAGCCGGAAAATCTCGGATTTAGGTCAAAACCTGGATTTTCACCGAAACCTAACTTTAACCAAATCAAGCCCCAAGGTAGGACCAAATCTAGTACGACCAACATCTCAAGACCTCAAAAAACAAATCCAATAAAACCAAAGGTCAAAAGACATCTAGAAAAGAGGGTCCCTACTCCAAGTGGGGCGTGTGTGCAAAACTGTACAACACTAAGTAGTAAAAAGGGAATCTGAGAATATGTTTAAATGATGATTTTAACTATATGTGTTTCCATGAAAATTCTTAAAGGTTGGAGTTCCTAATTGTGTATATTTTATGAGTTATGAAAGAACTTGTTCTTTTATATGATGAAATAATAGGTAAGTACTAGTAGGAGGAATGTTAGTGGAGAGAATGAAGTAGTTGTGTAGCGAACTTCAGTTAAAAATGAATAAAATAGAGAAGTAAGAATGGAAAAATTCTATAGGATAAATGTAAAATGAGGAATAAGTGGTAAAGGATAAGATAACAAGATAAGAGAATTGTAATTGAAAAGGAATTGGAACAGTTGCGATGAAGAATGAAAAAATGTTGATGTGTGGTAAGTTAGGATTGTTACAAGGTAGTTGAGTTGAATTATGGAGTTGTAATTAGAAAGATAGTCAAGAAAGTATGAGGAAGTGGATGTCGTAGGAAACACAAATGGAAAAGTAAAGAAACACATTGGTAATATGTATTGCTAGATTAGAAGAAGATATTTTGGAATGGATAAGGACATAGGGAGGAAAATTCCTCATAACTAAGTAAAGAATAGAATGTGCAATGTTGTAGTAACACAAAGTTTGAATGGAAGAATGAAAGACTAAAATGACAAGATAATAATAATGGAAGTTGAAAGTGAGAAGAAACCATTGAGACAAGAAGATTTGTGTGGAAATTAGAGGAAAGGATGAGATTGAAAGTGTTGATTGAAGTTTGACAGATAGAGTGTATTGCTAAAAAAAAAAAAAGATAAAAAGTTTGGTAGAACTAAAAATGGATAAGGAAGTTATTGAAAGGTATTCTAAACTAGAACCAACCAATAAATGGTAAAGGAAGTAAAACTACAAGATAGAGAAGGATGAATATAGATTGGTTAAGGAATATATAAAAAGTAAGATGGAAAAGATGAATTAAATGAAATATAATTCAAAATGAGTTGAAGATATGATTCAAATTCAAATTGGGCACTAAACATAAAGAAGAGATAGTTCAATAAATGAAGATACATATTTAGATAATGATGGAAATGGGAGAAGTACAAGAAGATATAGTCAAGATACATGGAAAGTTCAAAAATCAGAATTATCGAAGGAATGGATTGCAAGTGTTCTAGTCTCATAATAGTCGGTATGCACGATGGTTGGTTTGGACCTAGTTGGTGCACCTTTGGAGTTCTTTTTGTTATTTTGTAACCTCAACCTAGTGATGGTTAGGAGGTAAGATATTTTGAAAATATGTAGTTTTTTGTCAAATTTGAGATTCTTGTATTCATGCTTTGAGTTGCATTGATGGATTATGATTTATGCCTCATCTAGTGATCATCAAAAGTGTGATTAAGTTGTATGCTTGAATATTGTGATGTTATTCCTTTATGCTCTGGAAAAGGAGCCATATGCTACTTGGATGTAATTGGATGGTAGTAATACCATGTGTTGTTAAATGTATAAGTATAAGTAGATGTACCATGTATGTGGTGTGCATGATTGGCATACTTGGTAGGTAAGGGTGGTGCTAGTGCACCCACCGGGAATTTTAAAGAGATGCAACATTAAGTTGCGGAAACAAAATATTGTGCATTATAAAGTCCAATGGGACAAGTATTCGGTGGGAAGAGACACCTGGGTTAATGTAGAGGATATTGATAGATCCTCTCCGCATTTGAGATTCTAGCATACTTATCCTTTATGCTTACTATGACTTTTATATATCATGGATGTTTAAAACTCTATTATGTAGATGTTTGTGATAAAGACATCGAGACGATGTCTCTTCCAAGTGGGGAAGGATGTCACATCTCAAACTTTGGTACTGCTTGATTTTACTATAAGTGGAACTGAAACATGAATAAATGTGTGTTGTGAGGTTTGAATATGGAATTAAGTGAATGTTTATTTTATTTGAAAGATGAAATGCAATGGATGATATTTTATTTCAATAAAATGAAATGTGATGATTATTATGATGTAACATAGAGAAATGATATGTATTTCTTTGATTATATATTTGGACACTAATCTATTAATGGGTGCCTGAGTTTATATGAGATGCAGGTTTGTCGAAGATCAAGAGTGTGGTTGAGGTAGAGGAGGTTAGCCACCTGGCAGGGTTAAGTTGGAATGGATTCTCTCGCACGCACACACCACTTCGTAATCATATTAAATTGCATTTAGGAGGTTATTTAATTAATTAATTATATTGTTTTACTTTGCAATGTTTATTTAAAATCAATTAAGTGGCAAATTAAATGCATAGAAATAAAAATAGTTAGTTTAGTATATTTTTAGTAATGCTTTATTTGAAGATTAAGATGTTATTTATTTTGTTAAATTGTGGATAATGTGAGCATGGGAAAACAAATCTTGCTTTATTTTAAAAACAGATTTATTAGAAAACTTAGAATAAAATGAAATATAGGAAGATTTTCGAAAACATTAGAATAAAATGAAATATAGGAAGATTTTCGAAAACAAAGTGATAAGATAGAGAACAATAAAAATAAAAAAATATGAGCAAAGATGACTAAAAAATTATAAAAACAAAACAGAAAACAAAGCAAAATAAAGTTAGAAGAAGTAAATAAAAGTTTATAAAACTCTTTATTTCTCAACAAGAACAGGCATTCTAAAGACTATTATTTTCTTTCATCTTTCATCATTTATCTTTTTTAAAACAAAAATTTGAAGCAAGCAAGAACAGTTGAATTGGGTGGAACTACGAAAAGAAGAGGAATAGAATGAGAAAGAGAAACTAGATTAGAGCATTCTTATCAAATTAGCATTAGACTGCAGGTTTTTTATTATTTGTTTTCATGAAATTTTTATTCTAGATGTGTGTATGAATGAATCATTTTGTTGGATTCAATTTACTTTTAGAAAAATATTGTTTTGAAATTATATATAGGATATCTGTAGAAACCTCAATCAGAATTTATTTTCTTGTCAAAAAATCAATTAGACTCTATATTTTATGTAGGAAACATGTACATGCCACATATTTTCTGAGTAAGTATATATATACAAATCTATAGAAAAATATAATATATATATATATATATATATATATATATATTCATCTCTACCCTATAATTTTGAGATCAAAGATGGAACAAATTGTTGTTTTTATTGTTTGAATATTATATAAATAATATAAAAATAAAAACACGTATATAAAATTAGTTGAATGTTGCATGTAGTTGCTCAAAAGTTGGATGTGGAGAGGGCGCCCCACAGGGGCTGCGCCCTCCTCCCTTCTACCCATTTCGTTGCCTCCTTAACATTGAATTCATTTCAATGTTTAAAACTTGAACTTTAAAATTCTTTTTCAAAGCTTTCAAACTCTGTTAAAGTCAACAATCTGACATACATTTTTACAGTGTATAATATTATGTGAAATCTAATTATTCATATAAATACATACATAATAAATACAACATGTAATTTGTAAATGAGAAATCTTTATTTTATACATACACAAAATGCAATTTAATTTATAAGAAATCTGCTTTTGGTTAATACAATTTTTGATATTTATATATATATATAATGTGTATTCAGCATCTTTAAAAAAAAGAAAAGTATTCATCAATACATATATACATATATATGTGAATTCTAATTAAAAAAAGTACATGCAAAATCTGAACTTGCGATACACAATTTTGTCTTTCAAATGATATTTAGGAAATTGTTGAGAATGTCTCTATGTTTATAATTTGAGAACATGTCTCTATTTTTACAATGGTATTTTCCTGAATATATGTATGTATTTATATATATATGAGAATATATATATATACATGAATATATTTAAAACTATGATATATATATATACATGAATATATTTAAAACTATGAAAGAATGTTTAAAATTTGATTATGAGTATATTTAATTTACATGTTGAGTTATGATTCTGTGTTATTTCTAATTTTTTTTAATGGATTTTTTCTTGAATATAAATATATATATATATATATATACTGAATTAAAAAGAACATTTTAATCTAAATTAGAGGTATTCAGCTTGCAAATGGAAAACTACAATTTTGTGTTTTAGTTCAATGAAAATAGAAAAATAGAATCCTTATGCAAATGAAAATTTAGAAATACACATAGACACGATTTTTTATGTGGAATGCAAGAGATTGATTTATTAAGTTGTGGGAATAATTTTGAGATTTTATTTAGTAATGGTTATTGCTTTTTCAAAGATATTGGAAACTTATATATATCATGCAACAAACTTGGGATTAAATATGTATAAGAAAGAACTGGATGATTTTGAGAAAAAAAATTGAAATATTATAAACTTGAGACAATTCATACTACATGTATTTTCTTTTATGAAACCACTTCTGGGACAGAATGTCGAGTGTGGATTTCCAGAGACGATAGTTTCCCTTTTCGAAACTATCACTTTTTGTTATTTTGTTGCTTGGCCAAGCATATGCACCATTGAAATAGATGGAATTTTAAAAGCCTAGAAATTATTGATATCAGTCTCTGCCACATCCTACATGCAAGAGATATGTCATTCTAGATTAAGATTGCATATAGGAATCAGGCTTGCATTGAGAGTTCCCTCATGCTTCTTCGTTCCAGGTTGCTAGGCTCCTCGCGCATGGTCGAAGTTTTCTTTGAGCTAGGAAGAAATTCAGGGAAGTATTTATACTTCGTGGTTGGGTGAAAAAGGCGCTTGGACCCACTCTTGGTCTCGGCTTTGCAAAAGAAAAAGCATTGTCATGGTGGTCGAGCGTCGAGGATTTATCATCACATGGATATTTATATACATTTCTTGTATTACTTTGTATGGCTTGCATAGCCAATTGTAACTTAACTTGTGAACTTGATGTAATCATTGATATGTACTTGCATATGTAACATTGAAATAGATGTTGTAACATTACTTGATGTGAAATTTTACATTCGACATTGTAATTTCTTGGTAGCAATCTTATTAATATATATATATATATATAATTTCATTATTCTTATATGGATATGAATTTTTGTATCAATATCTTTAATTGGTAATGAGAATATTCTTTGAGTTTTCCATGATTAGTAAATAAGGTTGGTGTACCTTTACAGTCTTCTCATTTATCAAATTCTATTTTTTCTCTATCTATTGATGAACTGCACAATGGAAATTCAAATATTTTATGTATTAAGGATGAGGTAGCTAATGTTGCTCATGATAATATGCAGGAAAATCTGAGTGATGTTGAAAATAGTGATGTTGTAGTCATGATGGATGGATATGATTATATAGTTGCAAGTAAAAATGAGCTTGATGATCAACCTTTAGTGGCTTTTGATAAACATCTTCATGAACCTTCTTGAATACTCTCTAACGCTCTACAATGCTCTTCTAAAACCTTAGGATGCTTGACTCAAAATTGCTAGGTGAGACTAAGTGAAATAACCTTGTATTTATACTTGTTTATGCCAAATTTCTCAAAATTACAACACTACAAGCCAAAATCAGATCTAGGATAATAAAGTCCCACCAAGAATTTGATTTAAATTAGGTATTGGTTAAAGCAGGACTCATACGCCAGTTGTGGAGTATGAGTCCTGAATCACCATATTTGGAACACATGACCCAAAATGTTGAATTATGATTGGTTACAGTGATAACTTTAAAAAATCCCCCTCAAAAAAAGATATAAAATTCTAGCATATCTTTCATTTTTTTAGGAAAAAATATTAATGTCTATTGGTGAATCTTTCCTTTTTTTCAAAAAAAATATTAATTTTATTGGCGATTTTTTTACATCACTAAAATTTTGTAGAAAATTTTGGCTAATCTTGAAAAATAATAGGAAAATGCATTAATTATGATGGTGAATCTATCCAATCTAAAAATATTTCTAATGGAAATGTAGGGGCCCGAGGGTGGAAATTATCGATGGGTTGAAGAGGTTATCTATAATATTTACTTTCCATAATTTTTTTAAAATATAATATAATGGCCCTCATTATATTTTGCAAGGTAAAATGTACCCATGATCTATAATTCTCATGGGGCTCAAAATTTCTTTTAGATCATTAATCTAGCAACCCTCATTGTACTCTATAAGGTAAATTTTACCCACAATCTATAATGCTCATGAGACCCAAAATTGTGGGACCCATGAGCATTATAGGTCATAGGTACATTTTACCTTGTAGAATACAACAAGGGCCATTAGATTATATTACAAATCAATAGTGTAAACTAAAGATTAGAAATATGGTCCTAAAGCAACCAACACTTATGATATACTACTGGAGAATTAATATAGATTTCTACTATAATTTATAAAATATAGGCGAATCTAATCTAATCATGTATCAAATATTGTGGCAAATTTTTGAGTTAACTATTTTAATAAAATAAATTATTTGGCGATTTAAATTAGACTATAATGAAATTTTGTAAAAATGTGGTGATTC
Organism: Sequoia sempervirens; assembly: GCA_007258455.2. Lineage (NCBI taxonomy): Eukaryota > Viridiplantae > Streptophyta > Pinopsida > Cupressales > Cupressaceae > Sequoia > Sequoia sempervirens. Next base: position 92,437 of record VDFB02097596.1, read on the forward strand.
AAGTCACATTGTAGCTCAAAATATTAGCCAATTTTGGATTCCCAAATTTCAACTATTAGCCAATTGACGAACATTAGCCACTAAAAAAATCATTGATTGGTTATGTGATAAATGTCGGGATTATCCTTCAGAAAATACACTTAATAAGGATTGTGGATGCAAAATATGACCAATTGAGGCATAAATAAGCCCAGTTAATTAATAAAACCCTAGATTAGTGTGAAAGTGTTAAGATACACTTTACAACACCCTAATAAGGCATAATTAGGTCCATTTAGTTTAAAAGGGCCCAAAACTTAATGTGAATGTGTAAAACGCACTACAACACTAAATCATGGCAACATTAGGCTCAATTTAATATTAATTATTCCCAAATTAAGTGTGAAAAATGGATACTTTTTCCTACACATACACACACATAAATAAATATATCTTCTTCTCCCTTAAATCTAATCCCTAATCATTCTTATTATTTACATACATAAATGTATATAAATATATAATATATAACCATATTTTTATCCCTTAGACCTAATGCCTTATCCCTTGCCATATATATGTATGTAAGTATATGATATGGGGTGATCCCAAATAGTGTGTCCCACTTTTGGCCAAAGTATGACATGAAAATCAACATTTTAAACCAATTCCCCACTTTTTGACACCTATAACAACTAAAGCATTAATAATTTGAAGAATATGTGAATTTATTATTTTTTTTAAAATCGTGTAGATCATAAATATATATTTTTTAAAAAATTAAGAAATAATTTGTGAATGTAACTTTTAATAACTTGTTAATTTATAGCTAACACTATTTTTAATTAGTGGTGTTACTTCCATAGTACGTTACTTCTTTTGTAGAAAGGATAAAATTATAATTTTTTAAACATAGATTCATAACACTAATATCTAGTGCATAAATATTTTTTCATAATTTTGTGTTGCATAAATTTTAGTATAATATTTTTCTAATATTTGTTGAACATAGGTTTTTCATTGAACATCAAGTTCTTTGTTCTACACATGTGAAAAAATAATAAAATATCAAAAAAAATTGTGCACTAAGTATTGATGTCCTTGTTTCAACAAAAAGTGAATTTCAGTATATACGAAAAAATGTTATGCATTACGATAGACAACTATGTACAAATTATAATTACCTTGACTTCAAAAATTAATTAAAAAAATATGAAAGAAAAAACTATGAAAAAATATCCATGCACTAGATATTGATGTTAAAAAACTATGTTTTAAAAATTAAAATTTTCTCCTTTCTAGAAAAAAATTATGTGTTACAACATACACGTCGCTTTTTAAAAATATTGTTTACTATAAAAAATAATTTACTAAAAATTGCATTAAAAAATCACAATTTATTTCAAAAAATAAAAATATATATTTGAAATCTACACACTAATCATCACAAATCACTACTTTGCTTCATATTCAAATTCTTAATAGTTTAGCTTCTATAGGTCTTAGAATGTGAAGATTTAGTTAAAAATGTTTATTTCAATGTGCTACTTTGGCTAAAAAGTGGGACTCATTATTGTGGGATTACCCCATTGGAAAGCTTATTTCCAGTACTATGATCTTGCAAATTATATTAATTTGAGTACTATGATCTTCCTTTACATTTCTGGTTTGATTCATGCTTTGAGGCTATTGGCAACTTGTTGGGGAAGTTTTTGGGGGTTGATGAGGAATCACAAAAAAAATTGCATACTACTTATACTAGAATTTTGGTAGAAATGGATATCAGCAAAGATCTTCCAGCAAATGTACTTAATTTTTTTGGTGGAGATTGGAAGCAAATGTTGGATTACAAAGGTTTACCTTTCTATTGTCATGGGTGCTTCAACATTGGTCATGTTGTTGATCACTATTCCAAACGTAAAAGGGTTAATCATGCAACTTGGTGGAAAGAGGTTTCTCCCCACCACTATTCGATGGAAAAAGAATGTTTGGATGATAAGGCCCCTACTATGGTTCCAAAGGATTCAACCAGCATGGAACCCCCTCAGAAAGATCTTGTACAGGAGACAGGTAGTTCATCCTGTGTGGTACAAGGTATTGTCCCAATGGATGAGAAGGATAGTCGGCCAGAGCATGCCAATTTAGCTTCATCTAAAGGTAAGAGAAGTCCATTCGAGGATATGGGTGAGCCCTCTTGGATAGATGATCAATAAGGGATTTGGCATAAGGTGTAGAGGAAAAAGAAGAAGAAGAAGCTAGCCACCTTTAACATGCTTCTTTGTTCCCATGGAAAAGGGAAGAAATAGCGAGCATTGATGCAGAAATTTGTAATGTCTGAAAATATCTAGCTATGTAATGGGTTTTTGTTGGGTAGCAATGTGTTTAGGTTTGGGTGCTTGGAAGGTTTGAAATGGTTTAATGTCTTTATGGATGTTTTCGCTGGATGTAATGCTTTTCTGAGATTAAATAAAAAACTTGTAGGGTTTCCCTTCCTTTACCTATCAAAATACACACACATACACACACACACACATATAAATTACAAATAAAATATCAAAAACTACCAGTTCACATGATCTTCAAATTCTTAACGTTTTAATTGTTATAGGTGTTAGAAAGTGAAAATTTGGTAAAAATGTTGATTTTAATGTCCCACTTTGGCCAAAAAGAGGGACACACTATTGTGGGGTCGCCCGTTTACACATACATATACATGCATATGTACATATATATGGTTAGGAAATAGGTTTATGGGATAAAAAGTTGAGTTTTATACACACACACACACTTTATTTGGGATTTCATTAGGCCACAAAGAGGAATTGGTTATCCTCTCTCTCTCTTTTTGTGTATGTTAGGCCACCTTATAAATAAAAGATTGATATTTCACAAAAAATATTTTTAGTTATTTTGAATAAGTGAACATCTTTAGGCAACATGAATCTTGGTCTATAAAGGCATGAATTTCCACCTTAATGGTAGTTGGGGACCATTTATTGCCACTCGTTGTATTGTAATGTAAATAATGTATACAAGTCCATTTTCATGGATTCATGTAAAATAATTAATAAAGCCCTCACTATTATAGGGGGGTTAAGTACTCATTACTTGATATACATTAGTCTATTACTAGAAGCTAAATTTGGATCATGCTATACAATAGTTTACGTTTCTTAATTTTAAAACTATCAATTATAGTTTTAAAATAAGAAGTGTTATATATGTTGGCTAGTCCAATAACATGAACTAATTACAAGAGATACAAATGGTATTTATTCATTTAATAAAAGATATAGATCTCCCCAAGGCTTCAAATACTAGGTCTTGATATGCAAGATAACCTAGTCATTGATTTTTTGTTTCAAAAAGGGGGGTTTGTTTTGATTAGATAAAGTGAGAAGGGACCGAACCCAGTTCAAACCAGCCATAGAGGAAAAAGAGAGGAGTCTCACAAGGAGTGAGACATCAAAAAATCAAAAACAAGTACAAAGAAAAAAGACCAACAATGAATAGAGAGATAGAGGGGACCAACCCAAGACCAACCAATTGAGAAGACCAATTACTGGTTGCCTACGAAGTGGAGGCCTTTGATGGTTTACCAAGTTCCTTGGTTAAGAACTCCAACTTTTCCTTGAAGGATAGATCATTGGGACTATTTTTAACAAAATTCTCCAAGTGGAAAGTTGGGCGTTCTCTTTGGATTTTATTTTCTTCTTGGAGCTTTAAGGGGGAAGCGACAGAATCTTCTTCCCTTTCATGCTTAACATGACTATTCTTTAACTCTTGTTGAAAAAATTGAATGGTCACCATCATGTTCTTGATTGTCTTCTTGTTGTAATCAATGATATCCTACAAATTAAACAATATTTTGTCATGGTTTCCTTGAAAGTTGGAAACCGCATTTTCTAAATTCTTATGATCCTTAGTCAACCTGATCACATTATTTATACTCCCAACATCCTTCTCTACTTTGACCCGATAGAATCAAAGGATAAGTGCAAAAAGACGGATGACCAAAAAGGGGTCTAAAATGGCTAGATTTTTTTGAAATCAAGAAACATTGACATTCAGTGAATCAAGCTAATATGGTTACCAACTTGCACATGTGTATGCAAATCATAAGGGTATTCATGTAAAGGGGTACAAAAAATTATAAGTGTTGCATGTGCAATATTTTTTCACCTATCCAATTGGGGTCTTGTAGGTTTAGTTGTAACAACCAATATGCTATGAACTCATTAAAAAAATTTAGGCTTTCATTAAACATTGGTATAGTTGTTGATGACCTAAGTATTGTTTAGTATTTCCCTTTATCATGTTTAGTGATCTCTAAGAACAACCTCCTAGGTTTAGCAAAGATTGAAGTAAAGGGGAGTTACCTAATCTTAATAATTGGTCGTAAACTATCCATTGCCTAATCATACGCTTCAAATCCTTGTCTTAAGTTGACATTTCCCAATCTTAGGAATTGAGTAAAAACCTTAGGATTTATGAAAATGGCTAAAATCACCAACAAACTGTACTATTGGTGGGGATTAAACTATTGGTTGAGTCTTGTGTCATTACATATGAAGAATTATTGACAGAGAGAATCCAAACCTAATTCTTTTCCCTTAGAGATTAGTTTGTCTTCATGATTTTGACTCTATGTTTGAGGTGGAAAATCTACTATCTTGATCTAGATTTTATGTTGACCATGAGTTATATTTCTTCACCTTTATGTGAGTAGCAAACATTAAAGATCAAAATATTATTCTATTACTCCATGCGATAAAATATATCTTTGTATCTACTGTTGTATTGTATTGGTGTGAGGGTATATATTCCCAAAGATATTGTAAAATTGTTTAGAGATGGGTTATTGGTGTGATGATTAGTCCAGGTGTTATCCTTACTATGTTTTGGCCAATGCTCTTTACTTGTGTTAGTATGATGATCATGAGTATTAAGAATGCTTTAGTGAGGGTAGATGGTAGTTTTGTTACATAATATTATAGAGCCTTCCTTTAGTGATCATCTCCATTATTTCTAAAGAATTTGATTACTACAAACAATCTCTTATTGGTGGGAACATAATCTTGATTTTTCCCTTGCTTTTTTAGAGTTTCCAATAATTTATCCTCCTCACTCAAATGTAACTTTCCCTCGAATCCTTCAAAATTCTTAAGTGTATAGAAGAGTGTCACAATTGCTATGTTTGATCTAAAATTAAATATTGAGCTAAAGGGCATCTTGGAAGACTTTCACATTACCTTCTACTATTAGTTGTTCCAATGTACGCCAAATAGCATCTACCTAGGAACATCCTTGCTATAATAAATGAAGACTATTGAGATATTTACCATGTAAAAGAGCATAAATGTTTAGGAGCTCTTGAGATAGCATCCTAGTAAAGAGAAACTCAATCATTGAAGGATAATTATACATTGCAAAAAATAATAAACTAAATATCTTTGTGTGCATGCATTGTTACATGCATAGTAATCACTCCATAGTACATTCTTGAAAGCATTGGCAATAACTTATATTGTCAATACGCACTACAAAGCTACAACTAAATAGTCAATACCTTTTTTATTGATAAATCCTATACATTCAAATTTAGCCATGTCAAAACCCATAGTAACTTGTAGCCCCTAAATATTTATTCTCTTTTACATGATAAGTATCCTAATAGTGTTAATTCCTCATAGTAAGGATGTCCCAAGCAAATGTTGTGTTGTACATTGGAAAAAATAATTTCTAAAGGTAGCAAAAAGCCTTCCAACATACCCTTAGCCCAAGTTTTAATTTTAGAGCAATCTATAGCATTTGTGGCACTCTTTTCCATACTCAAGATTGTTGAAGGATTTAAGAGCAAGTCACATCTATGTGAAGAAGCCGAATTGTTGAAAATTCTTAGAAAATAATGAAGATATCACAATGATATTCCCACCAATAAAAAATTGTTTACAATTAATAAGCTTCTCAATATAAATAATAATAAAAATAATTATTAATTAGAATATATTTAAATTTAAATTTTAGCTATTCATAGAAGGAATTCTAGTAAACTCATTCAAAACCATTCAACTTCATTAATAAACCAAAACTCCATTGACAACTAAATGATGTTTAAAATAACCATTTTAAACAATTTTAAAATTAATTGATAATATACTGCAAAAAAATTTACTCACAGCAGTTGGAAGCTATATATAAATTTGTAAAAAACGATGTTAGATTCAGAAAAATATTCTGTTTATATATAAATTTTGCCAACAACAATCCACTTATCCTGTAAAATCAACGACAGCACAATTGTAAGATACTAAAACAAGAAACAAGAAAATATAAACATAAACAGCAATATTTTACAGGAATATAGATGTATATCCAAGACAACTTAGAAAATCCGGCACACTAACAAAACTTGCCTAACAAAATCACTACCAGATAATTAAATCAAGGCCTCTGAATTATAAGCGTATAAAGAAATCTGTCTATGTATTCATCCAGTCATGCATTTCATAAATTCACGTCTAAAAACAAAACCCAAAGTTTGTAATGGTCAAGGAATCCATAATTGTCTATTCAAAACCCAAAACCCTCAATTAACTTAAAAATACCACTAGTAATAAACCGAATGCAAACTGCATTTTAGTTAATGATATCAAGTTTCCACAATCTATATTGTATTGTTCCAAAGACTTCTGGATTTGATTGTGTGCAATTTTTTTCATCAACGTTTCGGATCACACTCTGTGATCCATCATCAGGATGAGAATAGAGAGCAAAGGAGAAAAATTGCACACAATCAAATCCAGAAGTCTTTGGAACAATGCATTTTAGTTGTATAGCTGGTTTGAAGACCTAACTTGAACTAGTGCTAAAGAAGTGGTCAAGACCAGCAGAACCGGTGTCATTGCTCCAGGCAGGGTGAGAACTGCCATCCACGTCAGCATGACTATTTCTCTCGGACATTCTTCCCTCCACAGCTTTGCAATCCGGGCATCTTGAGTTTTGCATTGACCCACCGCATTCCCCCACAGCATATAAATGACCGTTTGGGCATTTATACCACTGCCCTCTTCCTCCCAACTCCCTTGTCATCACATCCTTGATCTCTTCCTCCACTACTTCTCCACTCTCCAGATTTCTTTTCATTTCTTCAGTTCTTAAATGACCAGGATTTTTCTCCAGGATAATTTCGCAAATCGCCAACCCTGTTTTATAGTCGTGTTGCCAGGAACAGCAAACTGACACCCACTGCAACAGTGACTCAATTGCTAATTCATTTTCAGCTTTAACACTTAGCTCATTACTGTCATTGGAATTCAGATTATTGGTAGTGAAAGCATATTTTCTGATTATTTTTGGAAGCTTCTCTTGGATCACAGCTTTATAGGAACTGCGTTCTAAAATGAAGGAAAGCTGATTTGTGGCCGGCGTATATTTCTTTAATCCACAATAAGCTCTGGCCACACCCAGGCAAGCTTCAAGCAACCCTGGATTGTGCTTGAATGCTTCCGTGAAAAGTTCAATTGCTTTGTAATAAGATTTATCCTTCAACATTTTGTTTCCTTCCTTCAGTTTTTCAATTCGTAGAACTATCTTCTTGACTTCTTCAATCTGCTGCAGTCTCACCTTCACAATGTTTGAGTATCGCAATGATCTTCTGATAGGCGTTCCACATTCCGGACTGCAAAGTGCAGACCATTACGTAAACAAAATGCATGTTAATTTTCTGTAAGTATCTATACAAATTGCAGACCAAAACAAATGAAAAGTAAAACAGAAGTTTTGAATAGAGAAACGGAAACTACAGAATTATAACCAACCATTGTTTTAGCTTAACAGCAACTGCGCCAGGCTCAGCTTCAAGGACTCTGTCCTCCGTATCCATCCACGCATCAAGTCCGCTTGCTTCAAATCCATGCCCACAGTCTATAAGCTGGACGAATCTATCTGAGGATTTATATTCCTCCAAAGTAATCTGCGAAATGAAATCGACATGATTAGGATGGCAAACCCTGCAAAGCTTGGGACAAGGTTCCCCACAAAAGCCCATACATAGGTGCCCACAGCTTAGAATTTCCTGGCATGGCTCCTCACATGGAGGTCTTGGACAGGTTTCATAGCATAGATGATCACAAGTATAATGCTGGCAATTCCGTTCGCATTTTTTCTTGCAGGGAATGCATAATGCTCCACATGGACGTCTAAAACGACTGTGCAAGCACCGTTTCTCACAAGGATGCATACACGGTGGACATATTTCTGAACAACTAGCCATGCATTGGTGACCACAGGGCAGATCCCTGGAGCATATTTCCTTACAGGGAATGTGAGAAGTGCCTTGCTTACATGCCCCACAAGTCCCTTTGCAGATATGCTCACATACGGGGCTTAGAAACTTACCACAAGGCTGTTTACAGAAGAAGGTAGCAGGGTCTTCACAGCAAGGCATAGTTGCCTTATGGCCACAAGGCAGATCTTTCATAACAACCTCCCTACACGGTGGACAGGGGCGTCCACATTCTGAGGGGCATAGATGACCACAATTAAATATAGCGTCACATGATTGGATGCAGAGGGCATTCTCCACAGGACTAAAGCAATGGAGGACTAATTGATGGCCACATTTAGGAAGAACTTTCGGTACTGGCACTCTGCATGGAGGGCAATCTTCAGGGAAGTGGCAAATCACTGTACACTGATGACTGCATGCATTTTCAAATTTGTTAGGGCAAGGCTTGGGGCAAGTTATTCTATCGTGATTTGAGGGGTGACACCTCTTTGGGCAAGCATGGCCACACTTTAACTGATATTCACAGGGCCTGCTACAACCTCCATCTTCCATTAATCTGAAATCTTCAGCTTGTGAAACTATTGTTTCTGTTTGGGGATGGTTTTGACAAGCCAGTGAAAGAGCAGGTCCAATGGATTTGGTACTCCCCAGTTTCTGAATAACTGATTCCCATAGAGAACTTTTCGAGGCTAAGAGCTCTGCGTTTCCAAAGATGTATAGCCCCATTTTGGCTCTTGACAACGCCACACACACTCTGTTTGAAACTTTCAGAAACCCAATATTTCCTTTCGATCCTCCCACCCCAATTATTTTATTGCTCCTTACAAGAGATAATATGATAATTTTGCATTCCTCTCCCTGATAATTATCCACGGAACAAACTCGAGGAATCTTCAATGTTTCAGAGTCCATTTTCTCTAGTTTAGCCCGAGTATGAATTCGGTGCTTGAGATTCTTCTGAATCTCGCTCATCTGACCTTTATACATAGTCAGAATTGTTATGTCGCTGTTTTCATAGCCCTGTCTGAGGAGATAAATGCAAAATTCCACAATCAACCAGGCTTCCTCCACATTTACTTTGCTGCTGGCCTCACTTGTCTCAGACTCCATAGCTTTATGATCCAAGAAAAAGACATTGTTTTGAATGCCTTTAATATTCTCAAAAAAATTAACGCTTACATGATCTTGCAACGAGGGATAAAGGTCTGATATCAATGCAGAGATTGAAGGCCTCATTCTTCTTTGGCATCGAAGAGCCACATGCTCCACCCCACCCTTTATCAATCGCTCAAAGAGAGATATCTCCAGCTTGTGCTTGGTAGCCAATTCATACTCAGCAACAGAGGGACGCAATTGCAAGTGATCTCCCAACATAATGAGATGTTTCGTTAAAGACCCAATACATGGCAAAATGCTTGCCTCTAAAACCTCAGCAGCCTCTTCTATTATAACTATTTCTGCTCTCAGGCCCTGAAGAATGTCATAACTCTTAGCAGCTGCAGTGGTTGTCATACCAATTAGATTGGCTTTTCTTAAAACATGGAGAGAGATCTCATCATCCAGCTGTTGAAGCTCACTACATACGTTCTTATAAGCCTCCGTTAAATCGTGAAATTCCTCTTTAGCATTTTCTCGAATTTGGTGCAACCAGTATCGAAGAAGCTTCTTTCTTGAATTTTCAGGTAAAATCCACTCATCCTTGGAACTTGAAATTTCATCCAAGAAAACATCTGTGGAACATTCATCTGCTGGCATTACCCCCACAGCACTAGCAGTAGTATCTCCATCTGCTGGCAATGCCTCCTCAGTAGTAGCATATTTATCTGTTGGCATTAACCCCTCCTCAGCAGTAGCATTATCTCTAGATTCTTCATCAATACTGAAGTTATCACTATCATGTTCAACAGATTCGGAGGGCTCATCGGGCTGGTCTGCAAGTGAAGAAAATGTATTGCATGTGGCTAGAGCCATGGTTTCCACAACCTTTTGCTTCCCTTTCCTTTGGCTACTCCTCTGCTCAGCTTGTTCTGTAATCTCTTCTGACCACAGTTTTTGTAGGTTGAGAGATATTTCATCATTGGGATCAAGGGACCAAATGCACTGCTTTAAGTCTAAGGACATGTCCCTTGGCGATTTCTTGGAGACATGTTGTTGGCTCATAAGGACCGAACAGCGTTGAATCTGCTGCTGCAATTTGTTTTTAGTGTGTGTAAGTTCTTTGTGCCTGGAGTGAAGCGATGGGGGAATGCTAATTGCACGTTTGACCTCTCTCAAGCTTCGCTTTTGCATAATTTCATTAGAAGACCTACTTCCAAGTCGGATTATATTGGGTTCAATGGAGTAAATGGATTCAAGGAATTGATCCAGTGCATGGTTTGTATAACAGATCACCAGTATAGGACCCCGCTTCACATTAGAAAGCAGAATGGTAGCAATCTTCAAGCCAACGTAGGTTTTCCCAGTACCAGGAGGGCCCTGAATAAGAGCCAGCCTTTTTGTGATGCCCTGTTTCACAGCTTCCATCTGGCTTTCATCGAGGCTACAGTCCCACTGAGGCCATACTTCTCTCAAGATTCGAATCGTACCTGTTCCCAAGCATGTACTGATGTTTGGAAATGCACACTGGAAATCATAGGCGTCCTTCTGTTCCCTCCGTTGCACATAATAAGGTTCCAAGACATGGGGTTGCAATGACAACAAATGCTCCGAGAAAGGAAGCTCTTCCATTTCCGGCCTTTGAAGGCATTTCAAAACATGGTAATAGGCTTCAAAATAAGCTGCTGTGGACTCAATCATTTCATATTTTATGTCAATCTGTAAATCCACAGGACCCCCATCGCTGCTTGAAATGAGCTTCAAAACAAGATTTCCCTTCTCATTTCGTTCCTTGACGATTCCCCATAAATAGGTAAGGAATCCATCACAGGACATGCAAAGCAGTGAACCAAACAGTAGTTGTTGTAATGAACTCCAGTTAACCGATTTCTTGTTAGTGATTTCAAATGAAATGCAATGCTCCACACCCTCATTCCCCACCTGTAATCGCAAGACTTTTACTTTTGTATACCTTCTTATGTTGCTTGGGATTAAATTCTTGCGGAAATCCTGAATAGCACGCCTTAGTGATGCAAAGCAATCTTCACGGATCAAATGAAATTGTGTGCACAGATATTCAGCCATGCTATTGTAACTCTCGCAGACTCGATTAATCGGTACTTCTCTGGGACGAGGGCAAGCTATTTCCTCTTCGCTTGGTATTATAGCACACGTTCTAATAGATTCCTGTCCAAATCCAACCGGTGATGAAATTCCAACTCAAGAAATACCATAACAACATAGTACACCCAAATTTTGCTTCAGTGCATAATTTGATAACTAAGCAATTCATTCTAGAATTTGTTAATAACGCAAAACCATAGATCAAAAGTGAACATAGTAAATCATCTGTAACTGTGGGTTATTACGGCACATTTGGGTACCGTGTTAGGTAGATAGGAGTTATTAAAAATAGGCCGTGCGCATGAGCTATGAGAAATTTGGTTCTCAGAGCATCATCTCTGGTCCATTTGGGTTTCTTGTTTAAGGTTTTGGGTTTTTTTTTTCGTCTTTCTTAAAGAGCAACCGTTTTTAACACTAATTCAATGACTGGCCGCTCATGTCAAACATAAACTCAAGCTCATGGAAAGCCATAAAGATAAAAGTGCCAAATTTAGGTTCAGCTGTAATAGCTTAAGATCACAGTTAAACCTTCAAGGGAATCATTAAATTCATCTTGAGTTAAGCCTGCAAAGGAGCATATCAAAGGTTACTAAGAGCTTCCTGAGATCTCAAGGGCTATTCTAAACAACCATTTAAGTTCATATTTCACACTCAACGATTGTCTAAAAAGCAGGCCCGAGCTCTACAAGAATTTATGATATTCCTTACAAACTTAACCCTAACGTCTCAAAAGATTTGTGATGTACTGCACAATTTTGATAAGATATAAGCAATGCTTCTTCAAACGGCCGATGTAAAGCCCTGGACCTCGATGGCTTTTTCGTATGAATTCTACAAAGCCACTTAGTGGTCTATTGAACCTATCTCGCTTCAAGTTTATAAAGAGGTTCTACATAGTAACTCCTTATGTTCAAATATCACTAATTAAGGTACTATTAATTTTATTTGTAATTCCAAATATTCAAAGCTTATTACCAGTCAGATAGTTCCATCATTTTATTGAGCGTCTTTCATTGTTTTTTTTTTTTTGGGGAAAACTCTTGTATTGTTTTCATGTCTCCTTCACATAGTAGTTGTTAGATTAATTAAAACAATGTCCAGGAGAGTAGATATATCCTCTAGAGATAATACATTGCTTTCTACGAAAAATTAGAATTGGCTGAACCTCACATTGAGAGGAATTATTGTTATACATGGATTGACCTTATTTTTTACCACACTCAAAGATTTAGGGTTTGGAGATTTCTTTCTCTTTATAGTTCGAATCTTCTTTATTGATGCTTCGACTTATCTCTCCATCAAGGAAATAATTATGAGAGTCATGAGATTTTCTACTATATCATACAAGGTTGTTGTCTTGCTCGTTCCCTTTATGTTCTAGCTACAAAAATCTTGTCATTATCTCCTTAAACAAAATGAAGCACAACATTGCTAAGTGGACTTGAGCTTGGGAAAACTTCATGGTTAAGCATTACTTGAGTTGTAGTACTAGAATGGATGACCTCCTTGGAAGTTGTGGCACCCCACCCTTGTAAGCATCACTTAGATGCAATGAGTGCTAAGTTGAACACTCATTCTCATGATGCATGGATTCATGTGAAACACTAATCATGAAATATGCATCAATGTGTTTGACTCAAAAATTTGTGTGGTTGAATCCTAATAAAACATCAAAATTTGTGTAGTTGAATCCTAATAAAACATCAAAATTTGACACATTGTGAAAATGTCTCCTACTTTTTAATTGATGCGACAAAGGGGCTCTACAATGAATGGTTTATAGGCTCAACACTTGTTAACGGTTTTGCATATGGGGTAGGAAGTGGGCTTCCTCTTGGGAGAAACTTCATGGTTAAGCACACTTGAGTTTGAGTAGCATTGTGACGGATGTGCTCTTGAAAAGTCCCAATGCTTATAGCCCTATGAACATCATGTAGATGCAATGAGTGCTAAGTGGACCACTCATGCTCATGAGAGATGGGTTCATGTGAATTACAGGCCATGAAATAATGGTCAATGAGTTTTACCCAAAAACTATGCAATTGAATCCCAATAAAACATCATAATTTGACACATTATAAAATGCGTCTCCTACTTTTCAATTGATGAGATAAAGTGACTCTATAATGAAGAATTCAAAAGGCACAAGAGTAGTTGTAGGTTTTGCAAATGGGATAGCAAGCTAAGAGGGCTTGGTCTTGCAATAAACTACATGGTTAAGCACACTTGGGTCAAAATAGTATTGGGATGGGTGACCTCCTAGAAAATCCTAATGCTTCACCCCAATTGCAATGAGTACTAAGTGGACAATTCATGCTAGTGAGAGATGGGTTCGTATGAACTGCTATTTATGAAATATGGGTCAATGATTTTGAATAAAAACCTATACAGTTAAATCCAAATAAAACTTCATAATTTGACACATTGTAAGGAATGCCTCTTACATCTTAAAGCAAGGCCTAATTACGAGAATCTTTCTCCCCAACTAAAGAAGCCACCTTTTGCTTTGACACTTTATAGATGATTCCTTTCTCACCTTTGTTGATAATAGATTTCTTTTTATAAAGCATGACTTGTCTTGATGCTTCAAGCAAAGCTTCAAGATCTTAACCTACAATTATTTAAAACTATACTACATAGCATTTCCCAACTCTTATTTAAATTAATTGTTTATCTTATTCATTAAAACATTTTTTTTTGAGAGAATTTCTTTATTTGTGGACTCTAAACTCTACTTTCCAAAAAAAATTTAAATCCTTATTTATCTTCTTATATATTTTTAATTAATATGATGTGATGAGATGTTTTCCATATATATAATTTTATTTTAATTGGACTAATCTCAAAAAATATTATTCTAATGCTCAACTACTTCTAGCTCTAGTTAAGATTGCTTCTAGATTTATTGTGTATATTTTTGCATTCGATGTTTCAAATCACACTCAATAATACATCATCAAGAAGACAATAATAAAGGATTAGATTGTAGACATAACCTTAAAAAGATGTAGCCTGGGGAAGGGAGGACAACCTTAAGAACAAGGAACATGACAAGAGGAAGATGAGATGAAGATTGAAGAGAAAAAGAAGTAAAATTAAAAGAAAATATGATTGAAAGATTAATAAAACAAATACTAAATGAATAAAAATGAGTATGTGTATAAAGTAATCTCACTAAATATGTATAACAAAGAAATAATGAATGGTAAGGATTATAGAAGGATGAAATTGAATATTCCAAATGGAAATCAAATACAATCGAATAAATTCGTGCAATATTAAATATAAGTAGAAGCGAAAACTTTGTAAAAACACCAAAAATAAAAGATCAAGTAAGGATTCATAAATATAATGTATAAATAATCATGGATATTTATACAAATTTTTATGATGGGATATATAACTCTACAATATTTTATATAGTTATGTGGGTATCAAAGATTGTGTAAAAGTGACTAAGTTTGTGAAGACAAATTAGTAATGTATCTAAGTATGAAATGAAGGATAGAAATGGAGAGGAAAAAATAAAATTATAAGTAAAGGCTATAGATAGGGGGAATATACAACATTAAAAGTGTGCATATGAAAATATATAGAGACAAATATGAATGATAAGATAAATATGAAAATGAGAATAAGTAAAAGAGCCTATAGATACATATTAAAAATACACCATTGTGAATATATAGAAGTGTATAACCTATACTATAATCACATGGAACAATTGAGTGAGAACAATAAGTAGTAATGCCTATAAATCGAAATGTTAATGAAGAAGAATATATGTGAATAATTATGAAAATGAAAGCATTTAAGATGATTTATACTAGAGCAAAGATGAACGAAGGAAAAAGCATTCAAATGAAAGATATAACATGAGGAGAATACATAAGTAAATGAAGGCACATGGGATAATATAAGAAGAGGCAAGGGATAATAAAATTAGGTATACATAAGAAAATAGGTAAATATAAGAACAAATAAGGGCATAAATAAGAAAAATAACAAATAGAAAAGCATGAAAAAAATAACGAACACAAGTGTAAACATATGAAAAAATAAACATAAGTAATCACAAGAAATGGGAGAAAAAGTAAATGCTAAGGGAAAATGAATATGCCTACCAAGGAACAATGAGCATACAAGAGAAACTGAAATTATCTAGACTAATGAGACAAACCAAGGGGGCATTAGACTAGGGGTTAGGGAGGAAGGAGAGGAAGCCCGAAGACATTGAGAGAGGATAAAAGAGGCATATGAGGAGACCATGAGGAGAGAAAAAAGGTTGGTGGGGGCAGCTAGGATGAGGGGGTTTGGGGGGAGATGGAGGACAATAGAGAAATGAGGATAAGAAGTTTAGATCAATATGGATAAGAGTGGATGAGGTAGAGAGAGGTCAATAGAGGATGCTAGGTTGGGCTTATCTGCCATCCTTCATCTTAGTTGAGATTGGAATGGTGATATTTGATAAGGATGGGGCCTTGGAGTTTTCTTTTGGAAAGATTATCTTCCATGACTAGAACTTCAGTGTTCTCAAGGCAAGTGTAATGTTTGGTGGAATGGGAGTGCTTTGCTAGGGCTGATTTAGTGATATAGTTGTGCTTAATATTAGCACTATGTTCCTTGATCCTAATGTTGATGGATCGGTATGTTTCCCCAATGTATGGGATTCCACAAGTGCAAACCACCTTAAAAAACTCTTAGTTGACAAGTTGTACAAGTGGTCTTTGGTAGAGGGGATGAGCATTTTGTTAGTATAGAGGAGTTTAAAAGCACAAAATATGCCTTGTTTATAAAGGAATATAAATATCTTATTAGAAAGATCCTTAATGTAGGGGAGGGTGGCAACACTAGAAGCATCAAGAACTAGAGGTTTAGTCTTAGGACAAACAAGATTCTTAGCAAGGTTAAAATCTTTGTAGATGGACTTACTACAATATCCATTCATCATGAAGACTTGGAAAAGATGGGAGAGCTCTTGGTAGATATGCTCATTATCAAAAAATGCAATAAGCACAATTGGCTAGCATCTTAAGGATGCCAACTTTTTGGGTAAGATGGTGGTGAGAAGAGGCATGGAGGTAAAGGTTATTGTGAGTGGATCTTTTATAGACTCGTCAACCAAGAGAACCATCCTCATTTATAAGGATGAGAAATCTAGGAAAGGAAGTTGGTTGTTGGACTCAAGTTCTTGAGTGAACTGAATACAATCACTCAAGTTGTTTAGGTGGGAGTAGAAGCATTCTAATTGTTCAAGGCCATGAGACCAACAAACGTTGGTGTCATCAATATAACATTTCCACCATTTGGGCTTGAGGTGGAAAGAGTTAAGGGCTAACTCCTCAAAATATTCCATGTAAAGGTTCACAATAATTGAGGATAGGGGAAGCAATGGCAAGAAGGCACAATTCGACAAACAAAGCAATTTCTTCATTAGTTTTTTGTTTAATTAGTTCAATCAAGTTGCCTAAAGGGACTCTGTTGAATAAGGACACCACATTGAAGCTAATGAGGATTTCATTATCTTCAACCTTTTTGTATATTAAGAAGTTCACAAATTGGGCGGAGTCCTTAATGAAGGAATCATTTTTTCCCACTAGAGGGAAGATCAAGGAAGCAAGGAAGGCAACAAGCTTATATAGGTAGAGGAAACGATAGTGTTGATGATTGGTCTAAGATGAATGCCTTGTTTGTGAATTTTTGGAGTGGGCCATAAATACAAGGGTAATGTCTTTATGAGAAATGAGGCACTTCTTGGTGAGGTCATCAACTAATGACTGAGCAATGGCATGCTTGACTTTATTGACCACCTTAAAGATAGTGTTATGGGAGAGAACTTTGTAGCTTCCAAAAATTTTATTGATGTAATCTTGTTTGTTAGGAATAACAATAGTGTTCCCTTTGTTGACTTGGACAATGATTATGTCAATGTTTTTTGTGAGTTTTTTTCATTGTAATAAACTCATCTTTGGTTTTTAGCATGCTTTAATGCAACAATACAATCCTACCTTATTTCGTCAACTATAACTTCGGATAAAAAAACAAATAGCTTTTTCGATGGTAAGTATATAATCCACCTTGAAAGTAGAGGAAGAGATGATAGACAAAACCCAACCTCCTTAAGTTGAGGGCAAGTGGGTGAATACAAAGGTTGGAGAGGTTGAGAAGAAGTTTATCCTAAACGATATTGGGGGGAAGAAAATCGGGGTTCGGCTCGATGGATTCTGCAGAACGGAGTCAACCAATGAGGGGGTCAAAGAAAGGGTCAGGTGGGGACTAAATTAGAGGGAAGTTCAGCTAAAGGAAACGGATCGAGGGGTATGGGAGAATTAGTGGAAACACAATCCACGAGAAGGGACGGCGGATTTGAGGTAGAGAGAGCGCTCGGGGCAGAAAGTCTGAAGTCTCGATTGATTAAATCTCTAACAGCAGCGGTTATCTGAGTGAAAGGGTGCGTGTTATCTGCGTGGAAGGGTGCGTGATAGGAGGATCATTATAATATCGGGTCTGGAGGAGTGACGAGGAGAGGGAAGCATGGTCGAGAAGGAAGCATGGGCCGAAACGTTAACAAAAGAGGTCAAATCAGCATTAAAGTTTGAGATGTTGGAGGCAACGGTAGGAAAGGACTCACCTGGAGCGCTCGCAAAGAAAGCAAACTTTTAACTCTGGTTTCCAATTCTGATCTATGCTTTCAATGCTCGAAACGCCTAATTTAAGATCTGGTCGACACTTCTTTTTCTCTACATCTAATTGCTATTGAAAGAAACTTATTAATCTTAAATTCTGTTAGATGCTTGGAGTTGTTATGTAACCACAAATCTCACCTGAGAAGCTTCCTCTGACTTCGCAAGAAATTGAAGCCGTTTCAATTTGTCTCGATATTCCACAACCTTCAAAAACTCGGCATAGATTTCCCGCTTCTCATCATCTTCAGGAAGCTCGTCCACTGCTTCTTTAAGAGCCTCAACTGGAACAAACTTCCACCCATCTTCAGTTCGGCTTTGCAATTCATGGTAAAGATGAAGGAACGGCCATATATCCTTTGCCTTGGGTTGGACCATGTTTGCAACATGGGCTTGAATCTGCGCAAGAAAGGCAGAGCCCACAAACACCCCATATATTCTATTTGTATTGTGTTTCTGTAAACTACCCCTCATGTCATCTCTGCTCACCAGCTTAGCTAATTTGAGGACAATGTCGAAGGGTAGATTGCGGTTGTCTACAATCTGTGTGAGAGCATGGCGGCCTTCATCTGAGCTGAGATAAGAAATGAGATGGGTTGTGGGAGTTGCATCTCGGTCGTTTAGCCATCTCTCAATTTGAGCTGCAGATTGTAGGCAATATGTGTCGAAATCCTCGTTGCACCTGGACGCGGATTTCCAGTTAGCGTTTCTGCTGTTTCTGCTATTTCTATTCCACTGTATGTTGCTCTTGAATGGCTGGTGCCTGCGCTCAGACTGTGAACCAGACATGGAAATTTTCCGGCAATGACACGACGACTACAACTAGAAGAAATCCAAGAAACTCCTATTCATAAGCCAGAAAGAGAATGCCTAACAAACTCCTATATGAAAAAATCATAAATCTATGTGACTAACTTTAATAAAGAGTAGAACCTTACTTGGGAACGGCGCAACTATTTGTACCTTACGTTTGTTTCACTGCACTGAAAAGATAAAATGCCGTAGGATCGCTTGTGACATGGTGAGAGTACCAGAAAGATTTGAAGTTACTGTGAATATAAATCATCTATTACCATTTTGTACGATGGTATTTTACTATTTTATTTTGTACCAGCAAGGACGGTGGGGAGTGAAACGTGGATATTTTCCCGACAATCTTCGTGTCACTTTGTACTGACTCGTACGTTTTACTCTGAGAATAATATTTTGGAGGACTGATTTGTCTGTACTCCCAATCTCGTTTGTAGATCTCCTACATTTGCGAGGCAAAACACTACGAGGCTTAAATTTGGTGGACGTATACCTGGATTTAAAGATTTTTATCGTAAAATACGGTGACTATAAATATGTGATTCAATGTTAAACATTTAATTTATTTTAGTCTATGTTCTTTTCTTTTATTTTTAAATTATTTTTCCTATTTTTTAATAGAAACTTTTATTATTATTTTTTTCCTAAATTTTAAATATTATAGTTTTTAATAAGAATTTTTATTAATTTCAATTTAATCTTTCTAAATATTTATATCTTAAAGTATTCTAAATTTTATTGAATTTTTTCTCGAAGCAATTTTTATATAAGAAATGTTCTTTTCATGCTTCCACTATTTTGAAACAATTGAATTTCTATTCTTTTATATGTTTTTAAAAGTAAATTGTCAAATATTGTGTACTTTTTCTATTAATCTTGTTTGTAAATAGTTTTTGGTTAGTGATTGGAACGTGCATTATCTAGAACTATAGGTTGTAGATATGTGAACAAGATAAACAAACTCAATAAAACTTTAAAAAAAGAAAGAAAGAAAATCAAAACTTGTTAGGAAATGATTTAGTAGCAATTAACCATCTCTTACCAATGACTCTTTTTTATAATTTTGATTGATTCATTAGTTATGTCTTTGATGTTAAGGGAGCAAGAAAATTATTGATTTTGTTGAGAGCATACTCAAACCATTTAAATTTTTGTCATTAATTAATATTTGGTAATTTATTTCTATGTATATGCATGCATGTCTCATTTTTTTAGATCATTCTCAATTAACTTATTTGTTTACCAATGATATTGTGTAGTTTATTAGCCAACAAGCTACATAGAGTGTGAGATTTGAGCTTGAAACAAGTCTCGCCCCTGCAAACCACTATTGAGTCGTCGGAAAACAAGTTTTAACTACCATTTAATGGTAAACAAATTGCCATTTAATGTTAAAAACCTCAAAATATGAGGTAAAAGCCTCCAAAATCTCACTTATCACATAAAATCCAAATAAATATTGATTTGACAACTAGATGGGAACATTCTATTTCTTTTTTTTGATACGTAATATGCAGTCGAAGCTGCATGCTTTATATTAATCTGATCAAAACATTACATCGAGTCATCCCACCAACATGATGGGAGCAAGATACAAAACCAAATTTTGGCTTTTGAGCCAACAAAATTACCCCATTTACATTGATATTTACATTGGAATTATCATGGATTAACCAGACAAGCAAAACAAAACAGACTCCCTCCCACAAACAAGCCATTAATCATCTTCATAGAATCAGCCATACCCCACTAGTTTTGCAAAAGTATGGCTCCATTGTAAACCGACCACCTCATCCAAACCCAGTCGGCAACATAAAAAAATGTATCCTATGGAGACCCATCTCTTGTGTCGTTGCAACTCATTTCCTTTCAGGTTGAGGATGAATGGATGCCACTCAACCTCTACCCCCTGCTGGAACATTTGAGCCATGTCATTTGGCCATGGGATTCCAACTTCTGGCATAGCTACCGCCACTGTATCAATGTCCCCTACCAAAATCGAACCTCCTTCTTGGAGCTCTTCAACTTAATTGGAGTGTCCATGTTTGATGCCAATTCCAACCCTTGATATTGAATATATAGTATGAGCCATTCAATGATCTTCATTAATGGTCGGTCATTTGTTTTAATACCTTTGTGTCCTCTCAACTGGAGGCCAGATAATTCACTGTGGTTAGCCATTAAATTCACACGAAGCTCAGTACCTTATGTTTGAGTGTTCCTAAGGTGAGTAGAGAATGAGTACTCAATTTACCCTCTGAAAGCATAATGAGTGTGTTTTCCAAAAAGAGAAAGTACCTCTCCCTTCCCACCACTCTGTACTCTCGTACCTCATGCACTTCCTTGGTTTGAACAAGCCATCCTAGCATTTTAATCCATCACTTCAAATTTAATGGCTTTAAATGGTTAAGCTTCATGGCGACAGAATGTCCACTCACTTTGCCTCCTTCCACCTATCTAAGGGGGCCCATATGCTAGATCTAGCCATCAACAACCTCGACTATAGGCATCCAATTGGCACATGGGTCAGATTCTAATCAGCCTCCACACCTTCATTGGCTAAGATGTTTGCTTCGTAGTTCCCCTCCCTATAAATGTGGTTCACTGTTGCAATTTTGAAGGTCTGCATCGACTTTGTGGCTATGGAAAGTAAAGCTCGGAGCTTCCAATTTGTAACCTTACCACATCTTAATGCGTTTATGACCAACGTCGAGTCCCCTTCTATGGCTATCTTTTT
>VDFB02097596.1:114174-142741 GCA_007258455.2 Sequoia sempervirens
AATTTTGGCCCATTTCTTTATGCAATGTTATCTATAAAATTATTTCTAAGCTTATTGCTAACAGGTTGAAGAAGGGGCTTGAGGAATTGATCTCCAAAGAACAAAGTGGTTTTGTAGCTGGTAGGAAAATTATGGATGGGATTGTTATTGCAACTGAGGTCATCCATTCTATGGCCATCTCTAAAGAAAAAGTGATGTTTATCAAACTAGACATGGCTAAGGCTTATGACAGAGTTAGGTGGTCCTTCCTTTGGAAGGTTCTTGGTGCTTTTGGTTTTGCTGAAGATTGAGTTCAATGGGTTTTGAGTTGTGTTACTTCAGTCTCTTTCTCAGTGCTTATCAATGGGAGTCATTCTGAGCTTTTTGGTGCTTCTAAGGGGCTTCATCAGGGCGATCCTCTTTCCCCTTGTTTATTCTTTTAGCTGAAGGTTTGGGGAGATGGATTAAACGGAGTGTGGAGTCTGGTCTCATTCAAGGTTGGAGGTGGGGTAGCACCTTACCTCCGCAAACTCACTTACAATTTTTGGATGATACTACTTTGATGGGGATGGCTACAATGCGAGAGGCCTCTAATTTACAAAGAGTCTTGGATGCTTACCTGGTTGCCTCCGATTAGCAGATTAATGATGGAAAATCTTCCATTTTCTTCTTCAACACTCTGGGCCCCATTCAACAAAGGATTGCCCACACTTTGAGATTTCAGATTGGGACTCTCCCTTTGACTTACCTTGGCATTCCCATCTTGGTGAGTAGACTGCCTAGGGAGTATTGGCAGATTATTTTGGATAAATTTTGGGTGAAAGTTAACCACTGGACTCATCGATGGTTATCCTTTGTTGGTCGTGTCTAGTTGATTAAGTCGGTGGGGCAGGCTCTGCCCATTTATAGATGCATGCTCCAGGTTTCCCCTATGGGCTTTCTTAAGGACCTAGATTCTGTGGCGCAACAATTTTTATGGGTTGGTTGCTTGGAGTCCTCCAAATGGAGTTTGGTTAGATGGGAGGTGGTTTGTAGTCTGAAATAATATGGACATGGCTTGAGGCAGTCGACTTTGACTGGGGAGGCTTTGGCTGCTAAACTATATTGGCGGTGGTGTAATGAGTAGGATAAGAGTTGGGCCAAGGTTCTTTCTCAGAAGTATCTCCCGGGGATCCCTCAACCTGATATTTCTAGGTACCCCCTGGTGGGGAAGGGCTCTATGATTTGGGGCACCCTCAAGAAAGGGGATGTGCTTATTAAGGAAGGATTATTTTGGATCTGCAAGAAGGGGACAGAGGTCCAATTTTGGTATGATTCTTGGGATGGTTTTCCTCCCATCACCTCTCAGTTTCCCAACCTGTTGAATCTTTGTCTGAGATTTCTTGAGGCTGGTTGGTCACGGGTGAGTGATTTTAAGTCCTTTTTCCCCTGTGGTCAGTTGGAGATGGCCAGATGGAAGCCCCCAAATGAGTGGCCAGATGTTGGTTTGCAAGAGGATTGTGTTGTGCTAGAAAGTATCCTCTCCATTCGAAGATGTAGCTCTCTCCGTGATGATGATGGGCTTGCCTAGTCCCCCAATCCTATGGGGACCTATACTGTAGCCTTTGGTTATAGTAGGTTATTGTCTCATAGGTTGGTTGGGCCTGAACTTCAATGCTGGAAGAAGGTCTGGAACAAGCTTTCTTGGCCAAAATGTAATTGTTTTATTTGGATGTTGGCCTGGAATAAGTGTTTGACTTGGGATAACATTCGGAAGAGAGGTTTCCATGGTCCTTATGTTTGTGTTATATGTGTGGCTAATGAGGAGGACTCTACCCATTTGTTTTTTCATTGCTCTTTCGCCCTCCAACTTTGGGATTTTTGGTGGGGTGTTTGGACAACTCCTTGTGTTCATGCTTCCTCCTTGATTGAGTTTTGACAGGGGATGGGTTGGCCCCCTTTTGTGGCCTCCTTTTTGTAGGAGGTGTGGTTTGTGGGGCCTATCTTCTTATTGTGGCAGATCTGGCTGGAACGCAATCGAAGGATATTTCGTGGGAGACAGAGGCTGGTGCAACAAATTTGGCAGAGATTACTGGGCATGGTTCAAGAAACAGTGGAAGCTAGGTGTGAAGTGGATTTCCCTTTGGTGAAAAGGGATACAGAGTTGGTGGAGAGATTGGGGATTCAAGGGTCATCTTTGGCTTTGACTAGGGCTAAGAGAGGACGTCGTGAGAAGCAAAAAATTGATAGGGATGGCAAATGGCAACTTCCCCCTGACGGTGTTTTGAAGATCAATACTGATGGATCTTTAAGGGGCAATCCGGGACCGGCTGGTATTGGGGGGATTGGTAGAGATTCTTTGGGCTCAGTGATTTTCCTCTTTTCGATCTATGAAGGGATACAACCATCAACCTGGTGGAAGGGCTGGCTATTCTTGACGCTCTTGAGAGGGCTCATGCTTTGGGGTGGAGAAGGATTGTTTGTGAATCTGATTCCCAGATTTTGATCAATTTGCTTATTGAGCAGAAAGTGGCTGATGTCAGCTGGCAGTTGGCTAGGGTTGTGCAACAAATTTTGCGGGTTAGTTCTTTGATGGAAATGGTGACTTTTGTCCATATTCCAAGGGAGTGGAATAGGGCAGCTGATTGTTTGGCGAAATGGGCTTCTGAGCATGTTGAGGGATGGAGAATTGAGGAGTGGGAGTTGGTTCCTCAGGAGCTCCGTCTTGATTTAACAAATATTCTTGTTGAGGATAGGGCTGGGAATGGCGACAGATAATGGTGTTGGTTGTTTTATCTCTGTTTGGTTCGTTGCTCTTGTTTTTCCTTGGGACCTCGGTCCTTTTCTTCCTTTGTAATGTTGCTTTCTGATTTTCAATAAAGTTTTTACCCCCTTTTTATTAAAAAAGATTAGAAATATGGTCCTCAAGCAACCAACACTTATGATATACTACTGGAGAATTAATATAGATTTCTACTATAATTTATAAAATATAGGCGAATCTAATCTAATCATGTATCAAATATTGTGGCAAATTTTTGAGTTAACTATTTTAATAAAATAAATTATTTGGCGATTTAAATTAGACTATAATGAAATTTTGTAAAAATGTGGTGATTCAAGTCACATTGTAGCTCAAAATATTAGCCAATTTTGGATTCCCAAATTTCAACTATTAGCCAATTGACGAACATTAGCCACTAAAAAAATCATTGATTGGTTATGTGATAAATGTCGGGATTATCCTTCAGAAAATACACTTAATAAGGATTGTGGATGCAAAATATGACCAATTGAGGCATAAATAAGCCCAGTTAATTAATAAAACCCTAGATTAGTGTGAAAGTGTTAAGATACACTTTACAACACCCTAATAAGGCATAATTAGGTCCATTTAGTTTAAAAGGGCCCAAAACTTAATGTGAATGTGTAAAACGCACTACAACACTAAATCATGGCAACATTAGGCTCAATTTAATATTAATTATTCCCAAATTAAGTGTGAAAAATGGATACTTTTTCCTACACATACACACACATAAATAAATATATCTTCTTCTCCCTTAAATCTAATCCCTAATCATTCTTATTATTTACATACATAAATGTATATAAATATATAATATATAACCATATTTTTATCCCTTAGACCTAATGCCTTATCCCTTGCCATATATATGTATGTAAGTATATGATATGGGGTGATCCCAAATAGTGTGTCCCACTTTTGGCCAAAGTATGACATGAAAATCAACATTTTAAACCAATTCCCCACTTTTTGACACCTATAACAACTAAAGCATTAATAATTTGAAGAATATGTGAATTTATTATTTTTTTTAAAATCGTGTAGATCATAAATATATATTTTTTAAAAAATTAAGAAATAATTTGTGAATGTAACTTTTAATAACTTGTTAATTTATAGCTAACACTATTTTTAATTAGTGGTGTTACTTCCATAGTACGTTACTTCTTTTGTAGAAAGGATAAAATTATAATTTTTTAAACATAGATTCATAACACTAATATCTAGTGCATAAATATTTTTTCATAATTTTGTGTTGCATAAATTTTAGTATAATATTTTTCTAATATTTGTTGAACATAGGTTTTTCATTGAACATCAAGTTCTTTGTTCTACACATGTGAAAAAATAATAAAATATCAAAAAAAATTGTGCACTAAGTATTGATGTCCTTGTTTCAACAAAAAGTGAATTTCAGTATATACGAAAAAATGTTATGCATTACGATAGACAACTATGTACAAATTATAATTACCTTGACTTCAAAAATTAATTAAAAAAATATGAAAGAAAAAACTATGAAAAAATATCCATGCACTAGATATTGATGTTAAAAAACTATGTTTTAAAAATTAAAATTTTCTCCTTTCTAGAAAAAAATTATGTGTTACAACATACACGTCGCTTTTTAAAAATATTGTTTACTATAAAAAATAATTTACTAAAAATTGCATTAAAAAATCACAATTTATTTCAAAAAATAAAAATATATATTTGAAATCTACACACTAATCATCACAAATCACTACTTTGCTTCATATTCAAATTCTTAATAGTTTAGCTTCTATAGGTCTTAGAATGTGAAGATTTAGTTAAAAATGTTTATTTCAATGTGCTACTTTGGCTAAAAAGTGGGACTCATTATTGTGGGATTACCCCATTGGAAAGCTTATTTCCAGTACTATGATCTTGCAAATTATATTAATTTGAGTACTATGATCTTCCTTTACATTTCTGGTTTGATTCATGCTTTGAGGCTATTGGCAACTTGTTGGGGAAGTTTTTGGGGGTTGATGAGGAATCACAAAAAAAATTGCATACTACTTATACTAGAATTTTGGTAGAAATGGATATCAGCAAAGATCTTCCAGCAAATGTACTTAATTTTTTTGGTGGAGATTGGAAGCAAATGTTGGATTACAAAGGTTTACCTTTCTATTGTCATGGGTGCTTCAACATTGGTCATGTTGTTGATCACTATTCCAAACGTAAAAGGGTTAATCATGCAACTTGGTGGAAAGAGGTTTCTCCCCACCACTATTCGATGGAAAAAGAATGTTTGGATGATAAGGCCCCTACTATGGTTCCAAAGGATTCAACCAGCATGGAACCCCCTCAGAAAGATCTTGTACAGGAGACAGGTAGTTCATCCTGTGTGGTACAAGGTATTGTCCCAATGGATGAGAAGGATAGTCGGCCAGAGCATGCCAATTTAGCTTCATCTAAAGGTAAGAGAAGTCCATTCGAGGATATGGGTGAGCCCTCTTGGATAGATGATCAATAAGGGATTTGGCATAAGGTGTAGAGGAAAAAGAAGAAGAAGAAGCTAGCCACCTTTAACATGCTTCTTTGTTCCCATGGAAAAGGGAAGAAATAGCGAGCATTGATGCAGAAATTTGTAATGTCTGAAAATATCTAGCTATGTAATGGGTTTTTGTTGGGTAGCAATGTGTTTAGGTTTGGGTGCTTGGAAGGTTTGAAATGGTTTAATGTCTTTATGGATGTTTTCGCTGGATGTAATGCTTTTCTGAGATTAAATAAAAAACTTGTAGGGTTTCCCTTCCTTTACCTATCAAAATACACACACATACACACACACACACATATAAATTACAAATAAAATATCAAAAACTACCAGTTCACATGATCTTCAAATTCTTAACGTTTTAATTGTTATAGGTGTTAGAAAGTGAAAATTTGGTAAAAATGTTGATTTTAATGTCCCACTTTGGCCAAAAAGAGGGACACACTATTGTGGGGTCGCCCGTTTACACATACATATACATGCATATGTACATATATATGGTTAGGAAATAGGTTTATGGGATAAAAAGTTGAGTTTTATACACACACACACACTTTATTTGGGATTTCATTAGGCCACAAAGAGGAATTGGTTATCCTCTCTCTCTCTTTTTGTGTATGTTAGGCCACCTTATAAATAAAAGATTGATATTTCACAAAAAATATTTTTAGTTATTTTGAATAAGTGAACATCTTTAGGCAACATGAATCTTGGTCTATAAAGGCATGAATTTCCACCTTAATGGTAGTTGGGGACCATTTATTGCCACTCGTTGTATTGTAATGTAAATAATGTATACAAGTCCATTTTCATGGATTCATGTAAAATAATTAATAAAGCCCTCACTATTATAGGGGGGTTAAGTACTCATTACTTGATATACATTAGTCTATTACTAGAAGCTAAATTTGGATCATGCTATACAATAGTTTACGTTTCTTAATTTTAAAACTATCAATTATAGTTTTAAAATAAGAAGTGTTATATATGTTGGCTAGTCCAATAACATGAACTAATTACAAGAGATACAAATGGTATTTATTCATTTAATAAAAGATATAGATCTCCCCAAGGCTTCAAATACTAGGTCTTGATATGCAAGATAACCTAGTCATTGATTTTTTGTTTCAAAAAGGGGGGTTTGTTTTGATTAGATAAAGTGAGAAGGGACCGAACCCAGTTCAAACCAGCCATAGAGGAAAAAGAGAGGAGTCTCACAAGGAGTGAGACATCAAAAAATCAAAAACAAGTACAAAGAAAAAAGACCAACAATGAATAGAGAGATAGAGGGGACCAACCCAAGACCAACCAATTGAGAAGACCAATTACTGGTTGCCTACGAAGTGGAGGCCTTTGATGGCTTACCAAGTTCCTTGGTTAAGAACTCCAACTTTTCCTTGAAGGATAGATCATTGGGACTATTTTTAACAAAATTCTCCAAGTGGAAAGTTGGGCGTTCTCTTTGGATTTTATTTTCTTCTTGGGTGATCCCACAATAGTGGTTTACAATTTTTGGCCAAACTGGACACTGAAATTATTTTTTTAAACTAAATGTTCACATTCGAGCACCTATAGGCTAAAGTGAAGAATTTGAAGATCATGAAAACTAGAGTCTCATCACACATTTTGTTTGTAGATTCTAAAATATTTTTTCAAAATTTTTGGAATCAGATTGCACTTTTTTTTCCATCTCCCACAAAACTCATTTTTTCAAAACAACATTTTAAAAAGTGGCCTTTGCAAGTATAACACAACTTTTTCCATGAGGATAAAATTCTAATTCTTTTCAATTTAGATTCATAACTCGATATCTAGTGCTTACACTTGGTTAGATAGTTCTTTATTGAATATTTTTTCTTTAATCAAGTTTCAAGTCAAACTAATTACAATTCAGACATATACGACCAGGTATAGCATATAACTTTTTGTATATATTGAAATTCAATTTATTTTTGTTGGATCAGGACTTCAATGCTCGGTGCACTCTATATTTTCAATTTTTTTTGATAATCGCTATTTTTCCACATGTGCAAAACAATGCATTTTTGAAAAATTATTTAATAAACTAAAAAAAAATACATAATAAAACCAAAACATATTAAAATTATATTAGTTGGATAGCTCGTTGAGGACTACCGATTGAGTTGGGTTTGTGAAGATTCCTCCATTTTCATCCCTCAACCCACCAAGTGCAAAATTCAAGTTTTTTGTGTCTCTCAGAAGGGGAAGAGGAATAAAGGGGTTTGTTTGAACCGGGTTCATTCGAACCCCTTCTATAAGGGGTTTTGATGATTTTTTGGCCGGAAAGTATTAGGATGGTTCCCAAACCTAGGTTATAGCGAACCCCTAATGGGTTTAGTCAAACCAATAGGTTCGTACAACCCCTAAAATCAATTTTGCCATGCATTCGTTTTTGTGAGTTTTCCTTCCTCACTTCAATTGTAAACCACTATTGTGGCTTCACCCTCTTGGAGCTTTAAGGGGGAAGCGACAGAATCTTCTTCCCTTTCATGCTTAACATGACTATTCTTTAACTCTTGTTGAAAAAATTGAATGGTCGCCATCATGTTCTTGATTGTCTTCTTGTTGTAATCAATGATATCCTACAAATTAAACAATATTTGTCATGGTTTCCTTGAAAGTTGGAAACCACATTTTCTAAATTCTTATGATCCTTAGTCAACCCGATCACATTATTTATACTCCCAACATCCTTCTCTACTTTGACCCAATAGAATCAAAGGATAAGTACAAAAAGACGGATGACCAAAAAGGGGTCTAAAATGGCTAGATTTTTTTGAAATCAAGAAACATTAACATTCAGTGAATCAAGCTAATATGGTTACCAACTTGCACATGTGTATGCAAATCATAAGGGTATTCATGTAAAGGGGTACAAAAAATTATAAGTGTTGCATGTGCAATATTTTTTCACCTATCTAATTGGGGTCTTGTAGGTTTAGTTGTAACAACCAATATGCTATGACCTCATTAAAAAAATTTAGGCCTTCATTAAACATTGGTATAGTTGTTGATGACCTAAATATTGTTTAGTATTTCCCTTTATCATGTTTAGTGATCTCTAAGAACACCCTCCTAGGTTTAGCAAAGATTGAAGTAAAGGGGAGTTACCTAATCTTAATAATTGGTCCTAAACTATCCATTGCCTAATCATACGCTTCAAATCCTTGTCTTAAGTTGACATTTCCCAATCTTAGGAATTGAGTAAAAACCTTAGGATTTATGAAAATGGCTAAAATCACCAACAAACTGTACTATTGGTGGGGATTAAACTATTGGTTGAGTCTTGTGTCATTACATATGAAGAATTATTGACAGAGAGAATCCAAACCTAATTCTTTTCCCTTAGAGATTAGTTTGTCTTCATGATTTTGACTCTATGTTTGAGGTGGAAAATCTACTATCTTGATCTAGATTTTATGTTGACCATGAGTTATATTTCTTCACCTTTATGTGAGTAGCAAACATTAAAGATCAAAATATTATTCTATTACTCCATGCGATAAAATATATCTTTGTATCTATTGTTGTATTGTATTGGTGTGAGGGTATATATTCCCAAAGATATTGTAAAATTGTTTAGAGATGGGTTATTGGTGTGATGATTACTCTAGGTGTTATCCTTACTATGTTTTGGCCAATGCTCTTTACTTGTGTTAGTATGATGATCATGAGTATTAAGAATGCTTTAGTGAGGGTAGATGTTAGTTTTGTTGCATAATATTATAGAGCCTTCCTTTAGTGATCATCTTCATTATTTCTTAAGAATTTGATTACTACAAACAATCTCTTATTGGTGGGAACATAATCTTGATTTTTCCCCTACTTTTTGAGAGTTTCCAATAATTTATCCTCCTCACTGAAATGTAACTTTCCCTTGAATCCTTCAAAAATCTTAAGTGTACAAAAGAGTGTCACAATTGCTATGTTTGATCTAAAATTAAATCTTGAGCTAAAGGGCATCTTGGAAGACTTTCACATTACCTTATACTATTAGTTGTTCCAATGTACGTCAAATAGCATCTACCTAGGAACATCCTTGCTATAATAAATGAAGACTATTGAGACATTTACCATGTAAAAGAGCATAAATGTTTAGGAGCTCTTGAGATACCATCCTATTAAAGAGAAACTCAATCATTGAAGGATAATTATACATTGCAAAAAATAATAAACTAAATATCTTTGTGTGCATGCATTGTCACATGCAAAATAATCACTCCATAGTACATTCTTGAAAGCATTGGCAATAACTTATATTGTCAATACACACTACAAAGCTACAACTAAATAGTCAATACCTTTTTTATTGATAAATCCTATACATTCAAATTTAGCCATGTCAAAACCCATAGTAACTTGTAGCCCCTAAATATTTATTCTCTTTTACATGATAAGTATCCTAATAGTGTTAATTCCTCATAGTAAGGATGTCCCAAGCAAATGTTGGGTTGTACATTGGAAAAAATAATTTCTAAAGGTCGCAAAAAGCTTTCCAACATACCCTTAGCCCAAGTTTTAATTTTAGAGCAATCTATAGCATTTGTGGCACTCTTTTCCATACTCAAGATTGTTGAAGGATTTAAGAGCAAGTCACATCTATGTGAAGAAGCCGAATTGTTGAAAATTCTTAGAAAGTAATGAAGATATCACAATGATTCCCACCAATAAAAAATTGTTTACAATTAATAAGCTTCTCAATATAAATCATAATAAAAACAATTATTAATTAGAATATATTAAATTTTAATTTTAGCTATTCATAGAAGGAATTCTAGTAAACTCATTCAAAACCAATCAACTTCATTAATAAACCAAAACTCCATTGACAACTAAATGATGTTTAAAATAACCGTTTTAAACAATTTTAAAATTAATTGATAATATACTGCAAAAAAATTTACTCACAGTAGTTGAAAGCTATATATAAATTTCGTCAAAAACAATGTAAGATTCAGAAAAATATTCTATTTATATATAAATTTTGCCAACAACAATCCACTTATCCTGTAAAATCAACAACAGCACAATTGTAAGATACTAAAACAAGAAACAAGAAAATATAAACATAAACAGCAATATTTTACAGGAATATAGATGTATATCCAAGCCAACTTAGAAAATCCGGCACACTAACAAAACTTGCCTAACAAAACCACTACCAGATAATTAAATCAAGGCCTCTGAATTATAAGCGTATACAGAAATCTGTCTATGTATTCATCCAGTCACGCATTTCATAAATTCTACGTATAAAAACAAAACCCAAAGTTTGTAATGGTCAGGGAATCCATAATTGTCTATTCAAAACCCAAAACCCTCAATTAACTTACAAATACCACTAGTAATAAACCCAATGTAAACTGCATTTTAGTTGTGTAGCTGGTTTGAAGACCTAACTTGAACTAGTGCTAAAGAAGTGGTCAAGACCAGCAGAACCGGTGTCATTGCTCCAGGCAGGGTGAGAACTGCCATCCACGTCAGCATGACTATTTCTCTCGGACATTCCTCCCACCACAGCTTTGCAAGCCGGGCATCTTGAGTTTTGCATTGACCCACCGCATTCCCCCCCAGCATATAAATGACCGTTTGAGCATTTATACCACTGCCCTCTTCCTCCCAACTCCCTTGTCATCACATCCTTGATCTCTTCCTTCACTACTTCTCCACTCTCCAGATTTCTTTTCATTTCTTCAGTTCTTAAATGACCAGGATTTTTCTCCAGGATAATTTCGCAAATCGCCAACCCTGTTTTATAGTCATGTTGCCAGGAACAGCAAACTGACACCCACTGCAACAGTGACTCAATTGCTAATTCATTTTCAGCTTTAACACTTAGCTCATTACTGTCATTGGAATTCAGATTATTGGTAGTGAAAGCATATTTTCTGATTAGTTTTGGAAGCTTCTCTTGGATCACAGCTTTATAGGAACTGCGTTCTAAAATGAAGGAAAGCTGATTTGTGGCCAGCGTATATTTCTTTAATCCACAATAAGCTCTAGCCACACCGAGACAAGCTTCAAGCAACCCTGGATTGTGCTCGAATGCTTCCCTGAAAAGTTTAATTGCTTTGTAATAAGATTTAACCTTCAACATTTTGTTTCCTTCCTTCAGTTTTTCAATTCGTAGAACTATCATCTTGACTTCTTCAATCTGCTGCAATCTCACCTTCACAATGTTTGTGTATCGCTTTGATCTTCTGATAGACGTTCCACATGTAGGACTGCGAAGTGCAGACCATTACGCACACAACATGCATGTTAATTGTCTTTAAGTATCTACGCAAATTGCAGAGCAAAACAAATGAAAACAGAAGTTTTTGAATAGAGAAATGTAAACTACAGAATCATAACCAACCATTGTTTTAGCTTAACAGCAACTGCGCCAGGCTCAGCTTCAAGGACTCTGTCCTCCGTATCCATCCACGCATCAAGTCCGCTTGCTTCAAATCCATGCCCACAGTCTATAAGCTCGACGAACCTAACTGAAGATTTATATTCCTTCAAAGCAATCTGGGAAATGACATCGATATGGTTCCGATGGCAAACCCTGCAAAGCTTGGGGCAAGGTTCCCCACAAAAGCCTATACATAGGTGCCCACAGCTTAGAATTTCCTGGCATGGCTCCTCACATGGAGTTCTTGGACAGGTTTCATAGCATAGATGATCACAAGTATAGTGCTGCCAATTCCATTCGCATTTTTTCTTGCAGGGAATGCATAATGCTCCACATGGACGTCTACAACGACCGTGCAAGCACCGTTTCTCACAAGGATGCATGCACGGTGGACATATTTCTGAACAACTAGCCATGCATTGGTGACCACAGGGCAGATCCCTGGAGCATATTTCCTTACAGGGAATGTGAGAAGTGCCTTGCTTACATGCTCCACAAGTCCCTTTGCATATATGCTCACAAACGGGGCTTAGAAACTTACCACAAGGCTGTTTACAGAAGAAGGTAGCAGGGTCTTCACAGCAAGGCATAGTTGCCTTATGGCCACAGGGCAGATCCCTGGAGCATATTTCCTTACAGGGAATGTGAGAAGTGCCTTGCTTACATGCCCCACAAGTCCCTTTGCATATATGCTCACAAACGGGGCTTAGAACGTTACCACAAGGCTGTTTACAGAAGATGGTAGCAGGGTCTTCACAGCAAGGCATAATTGCCTTATGGCCACAAGGTAGATCCCTGGAGCATCTTTCCTTGCAGGGAATGTGAGAAGTGCCTTGTTTACATGCCCCACAAGTTCCTCTGCATATATGCTCACAACCAGGCCTTACAACGTTACCACAAGGCTCTTTACAGAAGAAGGTAGCAGGGTCTTCACAGCAAGGCATAGTTGCCTTGTGGCCACAGGGCAGATCCCTGGAGCATCTTTCCTTGCAGGGAATGTGAGAAGTGCCTTGTTTACATGCCCCACAAGTCCCTCTGCATATATGCTCACAACCGGGGCTTATAACGTTACGACAAGGCTCTTTACAGCAGAAGGTACCAGGCTCTTCACAGCAAGGCATAGTTGCCTTATGGCCACAAGGCAGATCTTTCATAACAACCTCCCTACACGGTGGACAGGGGCGTCCGCATTCTGAGGGCCATAGATGACCACAATTAAATATAACGTCACATGATTGGATGCAGAGGGCATTCTCCACAGGACTAGAGCAATGGAGGACTAATTGATGGCCACATTTAGGAAGAACTTTCGGTACTGGCACTCTGCATGGAGGGCAATCTTCAGGGAAGTGGCAAATCACTGTACACTGATGACTGCATGCATTTTCAAATTTGTTAGGGCAAGGCTTGGGGCAAGTTATTCTATCGTGATTTGAGGGGTGACACCTCTTTGGGCAAGCATGGCCACACTTTAACTGATATTCACAGGGCCTGCTACAACCTCCATCTTCCATTAATCTGAAATCTTCAGCTTGTGAAACTATTGTTTCTGTTTGGGGATGGTTTTGACAAGCCAGTGAAAGAGCAGGTCCAATGGATTTGGTACTCCCCAGTTTCTGAATAACTGATTCCCATAGAGAACTTTTCGAGGCTAAGAGCTCTGCGTTTCCAAAGATGTATAGCCCCATTTTGGCTCTTGACAACGCCACACACACTCTGTTTGAAACTTTCAGAAACCCAATATTTCCTTTCGATCCTCCCACCCCAATTATTTTATTGCTCCTTACAAGAGATAATATGATAATTTTGCATTCCTCTCCCTGATAATTATCCACGGAACAAACTCGAGGAATCTTCAATGTTTCAGAGTCCATTTTCTCTAGTTTAGCCCGAGTATGAATTCGGTGCTTGAGATTCTTCTGAATCTCGCTCATCTGACCTTTATACATAGTCAGAATTGTTATGTCGCTGTTTTCATAGCCCTGTCTGAGGAGATAAATGCAAAATTCCACAATCAACCAGGCTTCCTTCACATTTACTTTGCTGCTGGCCTCACTTGTCTCAGACTCCATAGCTTTATGATCCAAGAAAAAGACATTGTTTTGAATGCCTTTAATATTCTCAAAAAAATTAACGCTGTCATGATCTTGCAACGAGGGATAAAGGTCTGATATCAATGCAGAGATTGAAGGCCTCATTCTTCTTTGACATCGAAGAGCCACATGCTCCACCCCACCCTTTATCAATCGCTCAAAGAGAGATATCTCCAGCTTGTGCTTGGTAGCCAATTCATACTCAGCAACAGAAGGACGCAATTGCAAGTGATCTCCCAACATAATGAGATGTTTCGTGAAAGACCCAATACATGGCAAAATGCTTGCCTCTAAAACCTCAGCAGCCTCTTCTATTATAACTATT
Organism: Sequoia sempervirens; assembly: GCA_007258455.2. Classification (NCBI taxonomy): domain Eukaryota; kingdom Viridiplantae; phylum Streptophyta; class Pinopsida; order Cupressales; family Cupressaceae; genus Sequoia; species Sequoia sempervirens. The sequence continues at coordinate 128,302 of VDFB02097596.1, forward strand.
TCTGCTCTCAGGCCCTGAAGAATGTCATAACTCTTAGCAGCTGCAGTGGTTGTCATACCAATTACATTGGCTTTTCTTAAAACATGGAGAGAGATCTCATCATCCAGCTGTTGAAGCTCACTACATACGTTCTTATAAGCCTCCGTTAAATCGTGAAATTCCTCTTTAGCATTTTCTCGAATTTGGTGCAACCAGTATCGAAGAAGCTTCTTTCTTGAATTTTCAGGTAAAATCCACTCATCCTTGGAACTTGAAATTTCATCCAAGAAAACATCTGTGGAACATTCATCTGCTGGCATTACCCCCACAGCACTAGCAGTAGCATCTTCATCTGCTGGCAATGCCTCCTCAGTAGTAGCATATTTATCTGTTGGCATTAACCCCTCCTCAGCAGTAGCATTATCTCTAGATTCTTCATCAATACTGAAGTTATCACTATCATGTTCAACAGATTCGGAGGGCTCATCGGGCTGGTCTGCAAGTGAAGAAAATGTATTGCATGTGGCTAGAGCCATGGTTTCCACAACCTTTTGCTTCCCTTTCCTTTGGCTACTCCTCTGCTCAGCTTGTTCTGTAATCTCTTCTGACCACAGTTTTTGTAGGTTGAGAGATATTTCATCATTGGGATCAAGGGACCAAATGCACTGCTTTAAGTCTAAGGACATGTCCCTTGGCGATTTCTTGGAGACATGTTGTTGGCTCATAAGGACCGAACAGCGTTGAATCTGCTGCTGCAATTTGTTTTTAGTGTGTGTAAGTTCTTTGTGCCTGGAGTGAAGCGATGGGGGAATGCTAATTGCACGTTTGACCTCTCTCAAGCTTCGCTTTTGCATAATTTCATTAGAAGACCTACTTCCAAGTCGGATTATATTGGGTTCAATGGAGTAAATGGATTCAAGGAATTGATCCAGTGCATGGTTTGTATAACAGATCACCAGTATAGGACCCCGCTTCACATTAGAAAGCAGAATGGTAGCAATCTTCAAGCCAACGTAGGTTTTCCCAGTACCAGGAGGGCCCTGAATAAGAGCCAGCCTTTTTGTGATGCCCTGTTTCACAGCTTCCATCTGGCTTTCATCGAGGCTACAGTCCCACTGAGGCCATACTTCTCTCAAGATTCGAATCGTACCTGTTCCCAAGCATGTACTGATGTTTGGAAATGCACACTGGAAATCATAGGCGTCCTTATGTTCCCTCCGTTGCACATAATAAGGTTCCAAGACATGGGGTTGCAATGACAACAAATGCTCCGAGAAAGGAAGCTCTTCCATTTCCGGCCTTTGAAGGCATTTCAAAACATGGTAATAGGCTTCAAAATAAGCTGCTGTGGACTCAATCATTTCATATGTTTTGTCAATCTGTAAATCCACAGGACCCCCATCGCTGCTTGAAATGAGCTTCAAAACAAGATTTCCCTTCTCATGTCGTTCCTTGACGATTCCCCATAAATAGGTAAGGAATCCATCACAGGACATGCAAAGCAGTGAACCAAACAGTAGTTGTTGTAATGAACTCCAGTTAACCGATTTCTTGTTAGTGATTTCAAATGAAATGCAATGCTCCACACCCTCATTCCCCACCTGTAATCGCAAGACTTTTACTTTTGTATACCTTCTTATGTTGCTTGGGATTAAATTCTTGCGGAAATCCTGAATAGCACGCCTTAGTGATGCAAAGCAATCTTCACGGATCAAATGAAATTGTGTGCACAGATATTCAGCCATGCTATTGTAACTCTCGCAGACTCGATTAATCGGTACTTCTCTGGGACGAGGGCAAGCTATTTCCTCTTCGCTTGGTATTATAGCACACGTTCTAATAGATTCCTGTCCAAATCCAACCGGTGATGAAATTCCAACTCAAGAAATACCATAACAACATAGTACACCCAAATTTTGCTTCAGTGCATAATTTGATAACTAAGCAATTCATTCTAGAATTTGTTAATAACGCAAAACCATAGATCAAAAGTGAACATAGTAAATCATCTGTAACTGTGGGTTATTACGGCACATTTGGGTACCGTGTTAGGTAGATAGGAGTTATTAAAAATAGGCCGTGCGCATGAGCTATGAGAAATTTGGTTCTCAGAGCATCATCTCTGGTCCATTTGGGTTTCTTGTTTAAGGTTTTGGGTTTTTTTTTTCGTCTTTCTTAAAGAGCAACCGTTTTTAACACTAATTCAATGACTGGCCGCTCATGTCAAACATAAACTCAAGCTCATGGAAAGCCATAAAGATAAAAGTGCCAAATTTAGGTTCAGCTGTAATAGCTTAAGATCACAGTTAAACCTTCAAGGGAATCATTAAATTCATCTTGAGTTAAGCCTGCAAAGGAGCATATCAAAGGTTACTAAGAGCTTCCTGAGATCTCAAGGGCTATTCTAAACAACCATTTAAGTTCATATTTCACACTCAACGATTGTCTAAAAAGCAGGCCCGAGCTCTACAAGAATTTATGATATTCCTTACAAACTTAACCCTAACGTCTCAAAAGATTTGTGATGTACTGCACAATTTTGATAAGATATAAGCAATGCTTCTTCAAACGGCCGATGTAAAGCCCTGGACCTCGATGGCTTTTCGTATGAATTCTACAAAGCCATTTAGTGGTCTATTGAACCTATCTCGCTTCAAGTTTATAAAGAGGTTCTACATAGTAACTCCTTATGTTCAAATATCACTAATTAAGGTACTATTAATTTTATTTGTAATTCCAAATATTCAAAGCTTATTACCAGTCAGATAGTTCCATCATTTTATTGAGCGTCTTTCATTGTTTTTTTTTTTTTGGGGAAAACTCTTGTATTGTTTTCATGTCTCCTTCACATAGTAGTTGTTAGATTAATTAAAACAATGTCCAGGAGAGTAGATATATCCTCTAGAGATAATACATTGCTTTCTACGAAAAATTAGAATTGGCTGAACCTCTTGATAATGAATATTATTCACATTGAGAGGAATTATTGTTATACATGGATTGACCTTATTTTTTACCACACTCAAAGATTTAGGGTTTGGAGATTTCTTTCTCTTTATAGTTCGAATCTTCTTTATTGATGCTTCGACTTATCTCTCCATCAAGGAAATAATTATGAGAGTCATGAGATTTTCTACTATATCATACAAGGTTGTTGTCTTGCTCGTTCCCTTTATGTTCTAGCTACAAAAATCTTGTCATTATCTCCTTAAACAAAATGAAGCACAACATTGCTAAGTGGACTTGAGCTTGGGAAAACTTCATGGTTAAGCATTACTTGAGTTGTAGTACTAGAATGGATGACCTCCTTGGAAGTTGTGGCACCCCACCCTTGTAAGCATCACTTAGATGCAATGAGTGCTAAGTTGAACACTCATTCTCATGATGCATGGATTCATGTGAAACACTAATCATGAAATATGCATCAATGTGTTTGACTCAAAAATTTGTGTAGTTGAATCCTAATAAAACATCAAAATTTGTGTAGTTGAATCCTAATAAAACATCAAAATTTGACACATTGTGAAAATGTCTCCTACTTTTTAATTGATGCGACAAAGGGGCTCTACAATGAATGGTTTATAGGCTCAACACTTGTTAACGGTTTTGCATATGGGGTAGGAAGTGGGCTTCCTCTTGGGAGAAACTTCATGGTTAAGCACACTTGAGTCTGAGTAGCATTGTGACGGATGTGCTCTTGAAAAGTCCCAATGCTTATAGCCCTATGAACATCATGTAGATGCAATGAGTGCTAAGTGGACCACTCATGCTCATGAGAGATGGGTTCATGTGAATTACAGGCCATGAAATAATGGTCAATGAGTTTTACCCAAAAACTATGCAATTGAATCCCAATAAAACATCATAATTTGACACATTATAAAATGCGTCTCCTACTTTTCAATTGATGAGATAAAGTGACTCTATAATGAAGAATTCAAAAGGCACAAGAGTAGTTGTAGGTTTTGCAAATGGGATAGCAAGCTAAGAGGGCTTGGTCTTGCAATAAACTACATGGTTAAGCACACTTGGGTCAAAATAGTATTGGGATGGGTGACCTCCTAGAAAATCCTAATGCTTCACCCCAATTGCAATGAGTACTAAGTGGACAATTCATGCTAGTGAGAGATGGGTTCGTATGAACTGCTATTTATGAAATATGGGTCAATGATTTTGAATAAAAACCTATACAGTTAAATCCAAATAAAACTTCATAATTTGACACATTGTAAGGAATGCCTCTTACATCTTAAAGCAAGGCCTAATTACGAGAATCTTTCTCCCCAACTAAAGAAGCCACCTTTTGCTTTGACACTTTATAGATGATTCCTTTCTCACCTTTGTTGATAATAGATTTCTTTTTATAAAGCATGACTTGTCTTGATGCTTCAAGCAAAGCTTCAAGATCTTAACCTACAATTATTTAAAACTATACTACATAGCATTTCCCAACTCTTATTTAAATTAATTGTTTATCTTATTCATTAAAACATTTTTTTTTGAGAGAATTTCTTTATTTGTGGACTCTAAACTCTACTTACCAAAAAAAATTTAAATCCTTATTTATCTTCTTATATATTTTTAATTAATATGATGTGATGAGATGTTTTCCATATATATAATTTTATTTTAATTGGACTAATCTCAAAAAATATTATTCTAATGCTCAACTACTTCTAGCTCTAGTTAAGATTGCTTCTAGATTTATTGTGTATATTTTTGCATTCGATGTTTCAAATCACACTCAATAATACATCATCAAGAAGACAATAATAAAGGATTAGATTGTAGACATAACCTTAAAAAGATGTAGCCTGGGGAAGGGAGGACAACCTTAAGAACAAGGAACATGACAAGAGGAAGATGAGATGAAGATTGAAGAGGAAAAGAAGTAAAATTAAAAGAAAATATGATTGAAAGATTAATAAAACAAATACTAAATGAATAAAAATGAGTATGTGTATAAAGTAATCTCACTAAATATGTATAACAAAGAAATAATGCATGGTAAGGATTATAGAAGGATGAAATTGAATATTCCAAATGGAAATCAAATACAATCGAATAAATTCGTGCAATATTAAATATAAGTAGGAGCGAAAACTTTGTAAAAACACCAAAAATAAAAGATCAAGTAAGGATTCATAAATATAATGTATAAATAATCATGGATATTTATACAAATTTTTATGATGGGATATATAACTCTACAATATTTTATATAGTTATGTGGGTATCAAAGATTGTGTAAGAGTGACTAATTTGTGAAGACAAATTAGTAATGTATCTAAGTATGAAACGAAGGATAGAAATGGAGAGGAAAAAATAAAATTATAAGTAAAGGCTATAGATAGGGGGAATATACAACATTAAAAGTGTGCATATGAAAATATATAGAGACAAATATGAATGATAAGATAAATATGAAAATGAGAATAAGTAAAAGAGCCTATAGATACATATTAAAAATACACCATTGTGAATATATAGAAGTGTATAACCTATACTATAATCACATGGAACAATTGAGTGAGAACAATAAATAGTAATGCCTATAAATCGAAATGTTAATGAAGAAGAATATATGTGAATAATTATGAAAATGAAAGCATTTAAGATGATTTATACTAGAGCAAAGATGAACGAAGGAAAAAGCATTCAAATGAAAGATATAACATGAGGAGAATACATAAGTAAATGAAGGCACATGGGATAATATAAGAAGAGGCAAGGGATAATAAAATTAGGTATACATAAGAAAATAGGTAAATATAAGAACAAATAAGGGCATAAATAAGAAAAATAACAAATAGAAAAGCATGAAAAAAATAACGAACACAAGTGTAAACATATGAAAAAATAAACATAAGTAATCACAAGAAATGGGAGAAAAAGTAAATGCTAAGGGAAAATGAATATGCCTACCAAGGAACAATGAGCATACAAGAGAAACTGAAATTATCTAGACTAATGAGACAAACCAAGGGGGCATTAGACTAGGGGTTAGGGAGGAAGGAGAGGAAGCCCGAAGACATTGAGAGAGGATAAAAGAGGCATATGAGGAGACCATGAGGAGAGAAAAAAGGTTGGTGGGGGCAGCTAGGATGAGGGGGTTTGGGGGGAGATGGAGGACAATAGAGAAATGAGGATAAGAAGTTTAGATCAATATGGATAAGAGTGGATGAGGTAGAGAGAGGTCAATAGAGGATGCTAGGTTGGGCTTATCTGCCATCCTTCATCTTAGTTGAGATTGGAATGGTGATATTTGATAAGGATGGGGCCTTGGAGTTTTCTTTTGGAAAGATTATCTTCCATGACTAGAACTTCAGTGTTCTCAAGGCAAGTGTAATGTTTGGTGGAATGGGAGTGCTTTGCTAGGGCTGATTTAGTGATATAGTTGTGCTTAATATTAGCACTATGTTCCTTGATCCTAATGTTGATGGATCGGTATGTTTCCCCAATGTATGGGATTCCACAAGTGCAAACCACCTTAAAAAACTCTTAGTTGACAAGTTGTACAAGTGGTCTTTGGTAGAGGGGATGAGCATTTTGTTAGTATAGAGGAGTTTAAAAGCACAAAATATGCCTTGTTTATAAAGGAATATAAATATCTTATTAGAAAGATCCTTAATGTAGGGGAGGGTGGCAACACTAGAAGCATCAAGAACTAGAGGTTTAGTCTTAGGACAAACAAGATTCTTAGCAAGGTTAAAATCTTTGTAGATGGACTTACTACAATATCCATTCATCATGAAGACTTGGAAAAGATGGGAGAGCTCTTGGTAGATATGCTCATTATCAAAAAATGCAATAAGCACAATTGGCTAGCATCTTAAGGATGCCAACTTTTTGGGTAAGATGGTGGTGAGAAGAGGCATGGAGGTAAAGGTTATTGTGAGTGGATCTTTTATAGACTCGTCAACCAAGAGAACCATCCTCATTTATAAGGATGAGAAATCTAGGAAAGGAAGTTGGTTGTTGGACTCAAGTTCTTGAGTGAACTGAATACAATCACTCAAGTTGTTTAGGTGGGAGTAGAAGCATTCTAATTGTTCAAGGCCATGAGACCAACAAACATTGGTGTCATCAACATAACATTTCCACCATCTGGGCTTGAGGTGGAAAGAGTTAAGGGCTAACTCCTCAAAATATTCCATGTAAAGGTTCACAATAATTGAGGATAGGGGAAGCAATGGCAAGAAGGCACAATTCGACAAACAAAGCAATTTCTTCATTAGTTTTTTGTTTAATTAGTTCAATCAAGTTGCCTAAAGGGACTCTGTTGAATAAGGACACCACACTGAAGCTAATGAGGATTTCATTATCTTCAACCTTTTTGTATATTAAGAAGTTCACAAATTGGGCGGAGTCCTTAATGAAGGAATCAATTTTTCCCACTAGAGGGGAGATCAAGGAAGCAAGGAAGGCAACAAGCTTATATAGGTAGAGGAAACGATAGAGTTGATGATTGGTCTAAGATGAATGCCTTGTTTGTGAATTTTTGGAGTGGGCCATAAATACAAGGGTAATGTCTTTATGAGAAATGAGGCACTTCTTGGTGAGGTTGTCAACTAATGACTGAGCAATGGCATGCTTGACTTTATTGACCACCTTAAAGATAGTGTTATGGGAGAGAACTTTATAGCTTCCAAAAATTTTATTGATGTAATCTTGTTTGTTAGGAATAACAATAGTGTTCCCTTTGTTGACTTTGACAATGATTATGTCAATGTTTTTTGTGAGTTTTTTTCATTGTAATAAACTCATCTTTGGTTTTTAGCATGCTTTAATGCAACAATACAATCCTACCTTATTTCGTCAACTATAAGTTCAGATAAAAAACAAATAGCTTTTTCGATGGTAAGTATATAATCCACCTTGAAAGTAGAGGAAGAGATGATAGACAAAACCCAACCTACTTAAGTTGAGGGCAAGTGGGTGAATACAAAGGTTGGAGAGATTGAGAAGAAGTTTATCCTAAACGATATTGGGGGGAAGAAAATCGGGGTTCGGCTCGATGGATTCTGCAGAACGGAGTCAACCAATGAGGGGGTCAAAGAAAGGGTCAGGTGGGGACTAAATTAGAGGGAAGTTCAGCTAAAGGAAACGGATCGAGGGGTATGGGAGAATTAGTGGAAACACAATCCACGAGAAGGGACGGCGGATTTGAGGTAGAGAGAGCGCTCGGGGCAGAAAGTCTGAAGTCTCGATTGATTAAATCTCTAACAGCAGCGGTTATCTGAGTGAAAGGGTGCGTGTTATCTGCGTGGAAGGGTGCGTGATAGGAGGATCAGAAATCATTATAATATCGGGTCTGGAGGAGTGACGAGGAGAGGGAAGCATGGTCGAGAAGGAAGCATGGGCCGAAACGTTAACAAAAGAGGTCAAATCAGCATTAAAGTTTGAGATGTTCGAGGCAACGGTAAGAAAGGACTCACCTGGAGCGCTCGCAGAGAAAGCAAACTTTTAACTCTGGTTTCCAATTCTGATCTATGCTTTCAATGCTCGAAACGCCTAATTTAAGATCTGGTGGACACTTCTTTTTCTCTAAATCTAATTGCTATTGAAATAAACTTATTAATCTAAAATTCTGTTAGATGCTTGGAGTTGTTATGTAACCACAAATCTCACCTGAGAAGCTTCTTCTGACTTCGTAAGAAATTGAAGCCGTTTCAATTTGTCTCGATATTCCATAACCTTCAAAAACTCGGCATAGATTTCCCGCTTCTCATCATCTTCAGGAAGCCCGTCCACTGCTTCTTTAAGAGCCTCAACTGGAACAAACTTCCACCCATCTTCAGTTCGGCTTTGCAATTCATGGTAAAGATGAAGGAACGGCCATATATCCTTTGCCTTGGGTTGGACCATGTTTGCAACATGGGCTTGAATCTGCGCAAGAAAGGCAGAGCCCACAAACACCCCATATATTCTATTTGTATCGTGTTTCTGTAAACTACCCCTCATGTCATCTCTGCTCACCAGCTTAGCTAATTTGAGGACAATGTCGAAGGGTAGATTGCGGTTGTCTACAATCTGTGTGAGAGCATGGCGGCCTTCATCTGAGCTGAGATAAGAAATGAGATGGGTTGTGGGAGTTGCATCTCGGTCGTTTAGCCATCTCTCAATTTGAGCTGCAGATTGTAGGCAATATGTGTCGAAATCATCGTTGCACCTGGACGCGGATTTCCAGTTAGCGTTTCTGCTGTTTCTGCTATTTCTATTCCACTGTATGTTGCTCTTGAATGGCTGGTGCCTGCGCTCAGACTGTGAACCAGACATGGAAATTTTCCGGCAATGACACGACGACTACAACTAGAAGAAATCCAAGAAACTCCTATTCATAAGCCAGAAAGAGAATGCCTAACAGACTCCTATATGAAAAAATCATAAATCTATGTGACTAGCTTCAATAAAGAGTAGAACCTTACTTGGGAACGGCGCAACTATTTGTTCCTTACGTTTGTTTCACTGCACTGAAAAGATAAAATGCCGTAGGATCGCTTGTGACATGGTGAGAGTACCAGAAAGATTTGAAGTTACTGTGAATATAAATCATCTATTACCATTTTGTACGATGGTATTTTACTATTTTATTTTGTACCAGCAAGGACGGTGGGGAGTGAAACGGGGATATTTTCCCGACAATCCTCGTCACTTTGTACTGACTCGTACGTTTTACTCTGCGCATAATATTTTGGAGGATTGATTTGTCTGTACTCCCAATCTCGTTTGTAGATCTCCTACATTTGCGAGGCAAAACACTACGAGGCTTAAATTTGCTGGACGTATACCTGGATTTAAAGATTTTTATCGTAAAATACGGTGAGTATAAATATGTGATTGAATGTTAAAAATTTAATTTATTTTAGTCTATGTTCTTTTCTTTTATTTTTAAATTATTTTTTCTATTTTTTAATAGAAACTTTTATTATTATTTTTTTCCTAAATTTTAAATATTATAATTTTTAATAAGAATTTTTATTAATTTCAATTTAATCTTTCTAAATATTTATATCTTAAAGTATTCTAAATTTTATTGAATTTTTTCTCGGAGCAATTTTTATATAATAAATGTTCTTTTCATGCTTCCACTATTTTGAAACAATTGAATTTCTATTCTTTTATATGTTTTTAAAGTAAATTGTCAAATATTGTGTATTTTTCCTATTAATCTTGTTTGTAAATAGTTTTTGGTTAGTGATTGGAACCTGCATTATCTAGAACTATAGGTTGTAGATATGTGAACAAGATAAACAAACTCAATAAAACTTTTTTTAAAAAAAGAAAGAAAATCAAAACTTGTTAGGAAATGATTTAGTAGCAATTAACCATCTCTTACCAATGACTCTTTTTTATAATTTTTGATTGATTCATTAGTTATGTCTGAGCAAGAAAATTGTTGATTTTGTTGAGAGCATACTCAAACCATTTAAATTTTTGTCATTAATTAATATTTGGTAATTTATTTCTATGTATATGCATGCATGCCTCATTTTTTTAGATCATTCTCAATTAACTTATTTGTTTACCAGTGATATTGTGTAGTTTATTAGCCAACATGCTACATAGAGTGTGAGATTTGAGCTTGAAACAAGTCTCGTGCCTGCAAACCACTATTGAGTCATCAGAAAACAAGTTTTAGCCACCATTTAATGTTAAAAACCTCAAAATATGAGGTAAAAGCCTCCAAAATCTCACTTATCACATAAAATCCAAATAAATATTGATTTGACAACTAGATGGGAACAATCTATTTCTTTTTTTTGATACGTAATATGCAGTCGAAGCTACATGCTTTATATTAATTTGATCAAAAAATTACATCGATTCATCCCACCAACATGATGGGAGCAAGATAGAAAATCAAATTTTGGCTTTTGAGCCAACAAAATCTACCCCATTTACATTGATATTTACATTGGAATTATCATGGATTAACCAGACAAGCAAAACAAAACAGACTCCCTCCCACAAACAAGCCATTAATCATCTTCATAGAATCGGCCATACCCCACTAGTTTTGCAAAAGTATGGCACCATTGTAAACCGACCACCTCATCCAAACCCAATCGGCAACATAAAAAAAGTATCCTATGGAGACCCATCTCCTGTGTTGTTGCAACTGATTTCCTTTCAGGTTGAGGATGAATGGATGCCACTCAACCTCTACCCCCTGCTGGAACATTCGAGCCATGTCATCCGGCCATGGGATTCCAACTTCTGGCATAACTACCACCACTATATCAATGTCCCCTACCAAAATCTAGCCTCCTTCTTGGAGCTCTTCAACTTAATCGGAGTGTCCATGTTTGATGTCAATTCCAACCCTTGATATTGAATATATAGTGTGAGCCATTCAATGATCTTCATTAATGGTCGGTTGTTTGCTTTAATACCTTTGTGTCCTCTCAACTAGAGGCCAGATAATTCACTGTGGTTAGCCATTAAATTCACACGAAGCTCGGTACCCTCTATTTGAGTGTTCCTAAGGTGAGTAGAGAATGAGTACTCAATTTACCCTTTGAAAGCATAATGAGTGTGTTTTCCAAAAAGAGAAAGTACCTCTCCCTTCCCACCACTCTGTACTCTCATACCTCATGCACTTCCTTGGTTTGAACAAGCCATCCTAGCATTTTAATCCATCACTTCAAATTTAATGGCTTTAAATGGTTATCTTCATGGCGATGGAATGTCCACTCACTTTGCCTCCTTCCACCTGTCTGAGGGGGCCCATATGCCAGATCTGGCCATCAACGACCTCGACTATAGGCATCCAATTGGCACATGGGCCAGATTCTAATCAGCCTCCACACCTTCATTGGCTAAGACGTTCGCTTCATAGTTCCCCTCCCTATAAATGTGGTTCATTGTTGTACTTTCGAAGGTTTGCATCGACTTTGTGGCTATGGAAAGTAAAGCTCGAAGCTTCCAATTTGTAACCTTACCACATCTTAATGCGTTTATGACCAATGTCGAGTCCCCTTCTATGGCTATCTTTTTCAGTCCAAGCTCTCTGCATAGCTTCAAACCATATATTACTACTCGAAATTCAACTTCATTGTTAGTTCCTTCAAGAAGCCTTCTAGTTGAAGATGAAACTAGGTTCCCCCGTGAATCCCTTATAATGCAACTAGTTATTGATGGACCTGGGTTTCCTTTGGATGCCCCATCAAAGTTTAATTTGTATCATCCATCAGGGGGGAGACCAAATAGCAGCAGCCCAGGCTAGCTGTGATTTGACACCACCACACCCAACCTAGGGAGGTACCTTGAGAGACAGCCAATCCCTGCGCAACTTGGCATCCCATTCCGAAAAAGGCCTTATCTTTTCCCACACATTGCTCCAATTTGGAATTCATTATTTCCACCAGGGAAGCCTCAATCTTGCTGATGAGAGAGTCTATATTCATTTTTTTCCTTAGAACAACCTCTTGTTCCTTTCCTTCCATATCTCCCATACTACTATCAAAAGTCTCAATGTCCATACATCCCCATAAGTTGCATGTCTTTTTAATGATGGCCATGAGCGAAACCAACTAAGAAAATCATTAGGCATAGCACAAACGCAACCCAATCTCACACACAACCAACTCCAACATTCTTGAACGAACGAGAACCTAAGAAGAAGATGGTTTGTGGTTTCTTCAGCATGTTCACACAAAACACATCTAGACGGGCCATGGAAACCTAAATGAAGGAATTTTTCTATTGTTAATATCTTATTTTGTAAGGCCGCCCAAGCAAATGTCCCAACCTTGTGGAGACATACTCTGCTCTAACATAGATGAAGAGGAAGATGATCAACAATTCTCTCTCATTCCATATACAACATCTTGTAACTATCTCTTGCATTATAGTTTCCCGACTTCGAACTAGCCCAGACTAGGGTATCACAATGACTCTGCAATGTGAGAGGCCTTTCTTTTAATGTATCAGATAGGAGCTTCACTTCCCCCTATGGTAAACCAAGTCCTAAAAAGTCCTTCCATTTCCAACCTAACACCAAATTATTCTCCTCTGGGGTTAAATAATCTCTCACTTTGTCACCCCAAATTTCTTTTAGTACTCGCTTAGCCTCTTCTCCATCAAACATGTTATCTAAACTTGGCAGGCCAAACCATGAATCTTCCCAAAATAAGGCCTTGCTTCCATCATGAATCTCCCATGATAAATAATCACAAACCACTTTCTTGCATTTCTGCATAAAATTCCATATTTTGGAGTAGTTTAGAGGGTTAGAAATTTTCAGAATGTCCCCATTGCTATCATCCTATCTAGATATATATGATGAAGGATCTTAGCCCATTTGTTTTGTGGTTGGAAATGCATTCGCCAAATGAGTTTCTCCCCTAGGGCTTTGTTATGAAGATCCATATGTTTGAAGCCCAAGCCACCATCCTCTTTTGTCCTGGACAATTTCTCCCAAGAGATCAAAGCTATTTTCTTCTTTTCTTCACTACCTTGCCAAAAGAATTTTCTGTGCAATTTTGTTAGGTTTGGCGCACAACCACTTGGAATGCACATTATTGACATGAGGTAGATTGGGAGAGCAAATAAGATTGATTTAATTCGTGTAATCCTTCCTATCCATGTTAGCCATTTTTCTTTCCATGTACTAAATTTTGCACTTGTTCTGACGTTGAGGGAATCCCAAAGTCCCGTCGACCTGACCCCTTTAGTCAGTGGAACACCTAAGTAGGTGCAAGGCAGTTCACCCTTTTTATAGCCTAGTTAACTCTTAAAATTTCTTGCTCCTTTTTCCTAGAAGTGTTGAAGAAAAAGACCTTAGATTTGTTCTCATTCGCTGTTTAGCCTGAGGCTTTAGCATATTTGTTGAGAATTGCCTTGAATTAAAACACCTCCTTTCTCTTTCTTGCCCCCATCAAAGATGTGTCGTCTGCAAATTGCTGGTGGGAAACTGCTTGAAGGCTGCTTGTTATTTTAACTCCTTCGATAAGATTTGAGTTAATGTCCTTCCTAGTGCTTCATCCATTAGGATGTATAAAAAAGGAGATAATGGATCTCCTTGGCGCAACCCTCTTGACACTTCAAAAAAACCTTCAAATGAACCGTTCATAAGCACAGAGAATCTAGGAGTGGAAATGCAATTGAAGACCTAGTTCAACCACAGTTTGTTGAACCCAAAGGCCTCTAAAACTTTAACCAAGAATTTCCAATCTACCATGTCGTAAAGCTTTCCTTATATGTAATTTGATGATCATACTGGCTTGCTTATTCTGTTGAACCAAGTGAATTGCTTCTTGAGTTATGATTATCCCATGGGTATGTGCAGGATCATCATGGAAAAAATAGGCCCTTAAGTGGCAATGAAAATTCAAAAAAATCAAAGTTAAGGAATTTGACGTAAAAATTTGAATAAGTTATCTATATTATTTCAAAAATATGTAAGAATAGAATCTGTGGAAAATTGAATGTAGTTTCTAAACTATTAGGTTTTTTT
>VDFB02097596.1:145130-161049 GCA_007258455.2 Sequoia sempervirens
GGTGAAAATGTTAGATTCGAAGATGTTGAACATGATATTGAAATTGGGAATGAAATTTCAAATTGATATTGAAAATGTTAAGGGTGAAAATGTTGGAAATGAAGATTTTGAACATAATATTGGAAGCAAGTGTAAAATTATGTTTCACCGGATACATGAGAAATAGAAGAACCTTGTGTGGAAGAAAGACATATTCCAAATTCAAGACCTTCAAAGAACCCTAAATGGTTACTTAAATTGATGAGAACATTATAAACAATTTTGAAGGCAAGAGGTCAACATGAACTGTTCGGTTGTGGGCTAGAAGACTTTTCAACCAATATTTTAGCGATAAGACATTGGCCAAGCAATGCCAACTTTTTGTACAATTGCTAAAGATGCAAAAGATGAGACCTTTGCTAGCCAAATTGAAGATTCGTGTGAACAAGAAGACCGAAAAAAATTCTATTATTGTCAAAAATATTTTTAATGCTCTCAAGTCTATTGAGCATACAAGTTCCAATAAGCCCTAGTTAAGAGGGAGAAAAGTGAGGATTTGGCACATGAGGGTCTTAGAGAGCAAATGGAGACCTAAAAGTTGCACAATACTATGTTTTGAAAGCAGTTTGAAGACTTTTTGGAGGTCTTTTGAGTTTTTGATGAGGTTAAAGATCGGTTTCTTTGAAAAAGAGGCCTAATTGAGGCCTATTTCAATGCTAGGAGCTAGACCTGGTCAAGTTGTTCCAAAGGAGTGAACATTGAGTTTTGAGTATGTGAAAGAGGACCTTAATGGATGTCTAGATTGGTGAATAGTAGAGAAGGTTGTTTTGAAAGGTTGTGAGTTAAGTAGGGAAAAGTGGTCTTCCTGACCTATAAGAAAGATCTAGTGAATAGTTGGAGAAACTAGCAAAGAATAGTATTGTGAGAAAAGAATGAATTGAAACTCATTGAATGGTGAAGACAATTTGTTTTACTGCCTTGTTCTGCATCAAATTCTTATATAGACATGTATGAAAAATATGGTAGCATAGACAAGGCAGTGAATTGTTTGAAAAAATGCCTCAATGAAATGAGGTCTCATAGTGATGGAATGCCATGAAAATCAACAAGGCAGTCAACTATTTGAAAAAATACCTCAAATAAATGAGGTCTCATGGTGATGGAATGCCATGAGAATCAAAATTGCTTTTGATTGTCATGGCATTCCATCACCATGAGACCTCATTTCTTTGAGGCATTTTTTCAAACAGTTCATTGCCTTGTCTATGCTATTGCTTACTATTATGCTTTGATAGAATTTTTCCAAGAATCCATAGCTTGTTTGAAAGCACTTGTTTTGGGATTTTAACCATAGCAACAAGCCAGTGAACTGTTTGATAAAAAGCTTTGGTAGACTGTATGTATGAAAAATGTGGTATCATAGACAAGGCAGCGGACTATTTGAAAAAAAGCCTCAAAGAAATGTGGTCTCATCGAATTCCATGAGAAGCAAATGCAATTGAAAACTACTCCTAGTTATTAGTTATGCAATGTGAAGTAATTGCATAACTGCTTAGGTTGACTTTGTAAAAACCATATTGTAATTGAAATTTTTTCATCTATCAACATCTAGTTCTTAGTTATCCAATGTGAAGTAATGCTTTGAGTTTGAAAGATGTGCAATTCAATGTAATCGACGATATGAATATAAACTACATAATATAACCATTCTTTTTTATGCTATTGTACATTGATATTTAACCATTGCTCAAGATTAAATTTTCAAAGAGTTTAATCATGCACATGAGGAACAAATTAAATTTTGATTGTCAACTTCTATATATCAAATTATCCAATAATCAAGTGTATGTCCATATACAAAAATGGTATCAATGCCAACTCAAACAAAGTTTTACAAAATGTGGCATATGCCATCTTGATATCTATTCAAAATTTACATGCCAAAATGTCTATCTCATCCTAAACTACTTGTGGATCATCAAAATGGAGCCTCTTTGAAGCACTCTTTGGCTCTGAAGGTAGCTACACAAGAAAAATTCAAACCACAATTGAGATTAGTTATACTATATAATTTAAAATTGAATAATTAACATCAAAATCAATATACATTGAAATTTAATTAAACTCTAAAATTAAAATATTGATTACCTGAAATATACGTCTCTTCAAAGGGTCGGGAGTCCTAGAATATGCCCCTCTCAAAGAACCAACCAAACCAACTTTTGAAATGTCAATCTATATATGTGAAAAAAAACATAAAATTGATCCAAGTTAGCATACGATTGTCGGTAATAGGAACATATTTACCAAACACAAAATAAAATAAACACATACCTCTTTAGGTTGATCTTTTTCTTTATCCCCTTTAGGTGTTTCGACACCTCCTCCTTTTGGTGTTTCAACACCTACTCCTTGAGGTGTTCCAATACCTACTCCTTCAGGCATTGTGACACTTGTCAACAACGATGTATAGCTCATAACCTCATGTACATAAAAATGACAAGTACATATGAAACTACCAATCTATGTCGATGTATGTATAATCAATATAAGATCTTAAAAATCTTAATTCAATCGAATTGAGTTCAATTACCTTCCCCTTATCTAACATTGCACCTCCATAGTCTGGACAAGGCTGCACCTCGCTCGCACTAGGTATTTCCTACAAGAGGAAAATAAGATAAAAATATAAGTTATTATATCATTTCATTAATGACAATTCAAATGACAAGCAAGTATATAATAAAAAAATGTAAACGAGTGAGTGGGAAAATATATACTGTGATGTCGAGGCCAAATGAAATGGCCCTAAGGGTGCTATCAGTCACCTGTGTGAGATCCTCCTCAGACATCAACTGTTAAGTAGACCATGTAAATAAATATTAGTACTTTATACTATCTCTTATTAATATTCATTTAAAAACAAATGAAAGTTATGAATATACAACTTAAATCTTACCTATGTCACTATTCCAACATCCCCCTCTCTAGTAGGAGAGGAATCTGTAGGGTGCGCTCCACTCCCCTGCGTCTAATCTATAATGTCCACATCATGGAGGTTATAATCAAAAGTGTCTAAGGGATGCTCAACAGGTTGTACAAGAAGACCCAAGCATATCTGGTGGCATATAGTGAAAGTATGTGGCACACAAATATGTGGACCTAAGGAGGAGGATGCAGCAACACTTGAGCCATCACCAACATCACCAAAATGTGGTTGAGCTACTATAGAAGCATGCGAAACCAAAAGACCACTCAAAGAGTGAATAGCCTGGATAGTTTGTGTGGTTGCATCTTAGATAATATCTGGAAGATATACTCGAGGTGGTGGAGGAAGGGGAGGAGGGGGAACATATGGGCGTGGGACTACTCTAACTGCCCCTGGTCTATCCTAGGGCATACCTCCACCGACGCCCTAGAAGGGTTTAATGTCAACGTAATTGACATGATGCCCTAGCACAAACTCAACATATAATTTTTTAATAAAGTAAAATGGTATATCACAATTTTTGTTCGGTGGTTTATCAAAAAATATACACCAACGATCCCAAAAGCTATCTACAATGTCCTTATTCGTGCATCATTTTATAGAAAGTTTTGGTTTATTAACATTAACTGGAAAACCGGTGTGGGGGTTAACGAATAAAGAGGCTATTTGGGATTTTGTTATTTGGAGATATTTCACATCATCGTAAGATAATCCACATACGTAATATTCCCTCATGTCTTCTCGCCATGAATGAAAGGAATTATGTTGGGTGGAGAGGGTTTCTATATTTTCAATTATTTCCTTCAATGTGTTTGTCATCTTGGATAATTGAGGGATTGTCTTATAAACATCACAAATGCCCCTCAATTGCTCCAATTTTTCACCAATTAAGTCTTCAATTGATGGTTGCAGAGGTGGTGGAGTGTTTGGCATTTGTGCATTTTTATTCTCAGCCTTAATACCTGATTAAAGTTAAAAACTAATTAATCTAATTGAAATTACACAATATAAATGAAGTTATTGTAAAAAAACCCTAGTTTTTAATAAAAATCCAAAAAAAACCCTACTTTTTAACAAAAATCCATAACAAACTCTAGTTTTTAATAAAAATACATAAACAACACTAGTTTTTAATCAAAATCCATTAAAAACATTAATTTTTAATAAAAATCCATTGTAAACTCTTTTTTAATAAAAATCAATAAAAACCCCTGCTTTTCAATAAAAATCCATAAAAAATTACTTAAAATTATACAAATCTAATACCAAAATCAATTAAAACAAAAAAATACCAAAAATTTACCTTTGAAATCCAATATCTGCTCAAATCAGATATCTGATATCTAGTCATCGCTTTCACTTTGTGCCCTGCTCTTTAAAATGACTAAAATGATTTTTAAAGGCCGTTGTTTTTGTATTTATAGCTTGATTCAAATCGGATATCTGATTTGGACTTCTTTCCTTTGGCATTGCTTTGGAGCAATGTACTGACACCCAAGCTAGAAAAAAGTCAACTCAGGATTTTTGCATTTTTGGGTCGATGGAAAACGCAAATTTTTTCACATTGCCACTTTTTGGCCCATCATGATCCTGCACATACCCCCATCCAGAATCGCCCATCCTTGGACAAACCCTATTTTTTCTTCAACAATCATAGATGGGAGTATGGGTTTTAGTATGTTTTCCATGGCCTTTGTCATAACTTTGTAAATTGTATTACAAAGTGAAATTGGTCTGAAATTATCTAACGAGTTTGTTGCTTCTTTCTTCGGCACTAGGGCTATAAAGTATTGTTTACTTCTTTGAGTAAAGTACCAGAGTTCCAAGATGCTTTTATTATTTCCACCTGCTCATCCCCAATCAGATTCCAAAACTTTTGAAAGAAATTTGTTGGCAGGCCATCTGGTCTAGGGTCCTTGTCTGGATGCAACTGAAAGAGGGAATTTGATCTCATCTTTAGAAAATTTTGCATTTAACATCTTGTTATGTGCTTCTGACACTATCTTGGGGATGTTTCTCAACAAATCTTTCTGATGGTGTAAAAGTGAGCATTCTAGATTGTTGAGACTACTAAAGTACTTAACCATTTCCTCGACCACTTCCCTAGGCTCTTCCACTGTAGATCCATTTGCCTATTTTAAGCTTGTGATTTTGTTCACACGCCTCTGTTGCCTTGTGTTGTTGTGGAAGAAATTTGTGTTCTTATCTCCTTTTTTAAGCCACACCTCCCTAGACTTTTGTCTCCAAAATATTTCTTCTTTGGACAAAACATCTTCATACTTCCCTAAAAGCTCCTCTTTATAATAGGTTTGTTGGTTCATTCCATTATGAATTATATTTTCTTCCAAATTATGGAGTTCCTCTTCAATGCTCTCCTTTGACTCAATTTTTTTTGAAGCAGTTCCAATTCAATTCTTTAATCCTCTATTTCAGCCATTTTAGTTTTGTGATTAGACAATACATCTTTGAACCAATAACTTGAAATTCACCCCACCATTCTTCTACCAAAGACAAAAAGTGCGGGTGCTTGAACCACATGTTTTCAAATTTGAAAGGTGATCTAGAAGGGGTCCTATCTTCTTGTATTTCCAATAGAACTGGTAGATGATCTGAACCAGCACAAGGGACAATGCTTGCCTCAAATACATACAAAAAATTGTCAAGGCCACCCCAAAATAAGAATCTATCTATTTTTTTGCTATCATGGCTAGGCCTAGCCGCCTATTCACCCATGTATAGGAGCCATTCTTGAATTCTATGTCTAGCATTTGATTCGTTATGACCCATTCTCTGAAATCCTTTTGTGACTGGTTCTCCCCACAAATTCCCCCAATTTTGTCCTTCGTTTCCAAGATTTCATTCAAATCCCCAACAAGAATGAAGTTCTTCCCTTGTACAGAGATGAGGAACAGATCAATTTCATGCCAAACACTATGTTTCCTAATGCAAGAGTTAGGTTCGTACACATTTATGAAACCAATTTTGAGCTTAGATTGAATATTGCGTACCCAACATCCCTGCCAACATGGATTTTCCGCTAAGATCTCTACTTGTACAGAGTTTTATTTCTAGAAGATTGCCAAACCACCTGAGGCTCCACTAGCCTCACTACAACAAATCCTTGTGATTTGCTCCATTTTTTGCTCTGTTCTTTGCTTCCACCCACTATTTTAATGTATTTTTTAGCATTTTTTTGAAAACGTCGGTGCTATTTATCAGGATGGCACAATTTTTGGCGTTTATTGTGCCGATCAATACAAGTTGGCACTAATTTAGGCGCTAATTAGCCCCTAAAGTAATGCCACCTTTAGTGTCGATATTAGCTTCGAGTTTAGCGCTACTTTTAGCTTTGACTTTAGCTTTGAGTTTAGCTCCAGGTTTAGCACCAGTTTAGACACCCCTATGTTGAAGAGACTTATTTATGTCTTATCGATGATGTAAAATAGTGAAATGTCAACAAGATACGGGCATATCGAGGAGAGAATCACTTATGTCACATTGACAAGGTATATCTACAAGTGCTTGGTGAAACACAACTCTTGGATATAATGAAGTAATGTCGATGAGACATTGAGATATTGGTAAGACAAATAAGATTGTCTCATCGACACTTTTAAAGTAATGATCAAAAGCACACACCGCTATACCATCGGGAAGGTGAGAAACATATGCGATAGAGTGGTATACACTGCAACCTCACAACAAGAAGCCTTGAGCAAGGTGGTAGTGTGGTAAATAGCAGAAGGGAAGGGTGAAACACCGCTATACCGCAACAATAATCACAAGTCTCCCCGACATGGCAAAGTTACACCGATATATAAAAAAATACTACCGAAGGAAAATATCAATGAGATGGTGGCATATTAGCAAGAGATATTAACTTGTCTCATTGACACTAGAAACCAACATCAGAGGAACATAAGATCTAATGTTGATGAGACTTTGAGATATCAATAAGACAAATAAGATTGTCTCATCGACACTCTTCAAGTAATGATCAAAAGAATACATCGCTATACCGCCGGGAAGGTGAGAAACATATGCAGTAGAGTGGTATACACCGCAACCTCGCAACAAGAAGCCTTGAGCAAGGCGGTAGTACGATAAACAACAGAATGGAAGGGAAAAACACCACTATACCGCAACAATAATCACAAGTCTCCCTGACATGGCAGAGTTACACCGATATATAAAGAAATACCGCCAAAGTAAAATATCGATGAGACAGTGGCATATCGGCAAGAGATATTAACTTGTCTCATCAACACTGGAAACCAACATCAGAGGAACATAAGATCTAATTTTGATGCGACATTAAGATATCGGTAAGACAAATAAGATTGTCTCATCGACAATCTTCAAGTAATGATCAAAAGCATAGACCGCTATACCGCCGAGAAGGTGAGCAACATATGCAGTAGAGTGGTATACACCCAACCCCGCAACAAGAAGCCTTAAGCAAGATGGTAGTGTGGTAAATAGCAGAAGAGAAGGGAAAAATTCTGCCATACCGCAGCGGGTATAATAAGAGATGGTAGTAGTATGGTAATCGTGGCATCATTAAAATTTACACCAATACATGTAGAAAATCACATCAGTTGCCAAAATTAAATGCTATAAAAATATTAAGAGTTGCCAAAAATAATATGACTAAATACCACGCCATCCAAAGATAAGTGAGTTTTCCCAATATCACACTCAATTGCAGTGCACTAGCATGGAAGGAGCTAAGGATATGAGAAGAAGAAGTCCTGCAAGCATGAAATACTTGGGTAAGTGCACGAAAACTCTCTGAAAGAGCTCTGTAACATATAAAAAATCTTTCAAGGTTTTTTCATCTGAAGCCATAGTACAAAAAATTGAAACATGCCTCCTAAAAGAAAATGATCAGAAGTAAAAGAAAGTCGGCCTAAAATTAAAGATGAAGAACCTAAAGTAAAGAAGAAAGCACTCCATCCTAAAACAAAACAATCAAAAGTAAAAGAAATTCAGCCTAAAATTAAAGATGAAGAACCTAAAGTAAAGAAGAGACCACTCCATCAGTCCATATTAGATATACTTCCAGAGTCTACTAAAGAGGGTAATAAGAAGTTTCTCGTGGACACCGCACAAAGTTGTAGGGATGCCCTCATTTCCAAATCTAGATGGGACCTACTTTGGTATTTTTACAGTAAGAGAAATGAGAAGATTCCAGTGTCAAATGCTTGGATGTTGGATATATCAAGGTTGATTGTCCCAAATGTGTTTGTTGATGTAGAATTTATCATACTGCTAGCCAAACACTATCACTTAGCTACTAAAATAGTAAGGTTTCCAAACAACATAGTATTGGTAGAAGTAACCAGAAAAACCATCATTGAGTGTTTTGGCTTAAACAAGGAGGCTCTGACCAAGATAAACCTGCAGAAAAGTGAGGAGGATTATGCTAGGTTAAAAAATACTTATAGAAGTGATGAGGTACCCCTATATATGAAAAAGGCATTGGTAATAGAACATTCCCCATCTCTACTACCACTACTGAACCATTTAATGTGACGGATTTTTAGTATTACTTTGTAAATACATATTTAGCTCTTTGCCAAGTGTTGGGGATAGATGCTCAAGATAAAATGCCAATACGCCTAATGATGATGGCCATGAGAATTCAAAACCCTGAAACTAATATTGAATATGACTTTGCTTCATACCTTAGATGATGAATTATCCCAAGTTATAGAGGATAGAGCACCAATTACATTTAGACACTATTCCCTACTGTGTCATCTGATATTGTACCAGAATAGGGACCATTGGACTAAAAGAATAGACTTGGCTACAATAGATGAGCAAGGGAATCCCACACCTATCTAGAAATGGTGCTATATTTGGGACAAATGGTGCAAGAATTCAAGCTTTTTTCTATTCTACGAAGGCTTTGTAGACAAAATCCTTCGAGCTCTTGGGTATGCAATACCAAGATTGTCAACCAAAATTTTGCAACTAGTGAGACCTTTGGCTTTAAGACCAGAGCAGGGTCATACACACAATTTTGGAGATTGTTTCTTCCTCCCGGAAGTTACAATAATAAGAGTTTATGGATGCCCTATTGCTCCACACATACTACCAAAATTTGTGCCCCTCATATTAGCATTTATTGAATTTATGTGGAAAATGATGTGGATGGAGAAAGATGTAATGCACTATAAGCAGAAGAAAGGAACTTTCCTGCCAAACAAAACCAAGTGTGAAGATTGGATTATAGGCTCAGACACACTAGAGGAGTTACAATATTATTTGAAGACAAGATATGTATTGAAATCTAGAAAAGAAAGAGCCTTTGACCCTAAAAATCATATGAACAACATAAAGCACAATCTTCTTACCAAAATGATAGTGCCACACCAAGTGGATTTTGAAGAAGATGTCATAAGGAACTGCATTACTTATAATGATGTATTTAGTAGAACGAAAAAATGGGAATATATGAAGAAGGTTGAAGAAAGGATGAAGTGGAGGTCCAAGGATTTCCTAGGATACTTTGTTGAGGAAAAGGACCCCATCAAGAGGATAGAATTGATAATTGGTAGATTTGAAGAATTCTATAGAAAGAAGCAAGCATATCTCCAAGAACATGATAGTGGTGCAACTACAGAGCATACCCCAGGTGAAACCTCTAAGTCTCCCATGAAGCATTGAATAGTTAGTACCTTATGAGGATACTAAAGAGGTGGGTGATACTGAGGAAGTGGCTACAATACTGTAGTCATTGAAAGGTGATATTGAAGTTGATTAGCCCATCCTTGAGACCAATGCCCATAAACATGAGGAAAGGATGGGTGATGTAGAAAAAACAAGTACAAAGGTACATGAAGATGAAAGGGAAATTGCAGCCAAGAGATTCATAGAAGATGATGAATTCATTAAGACTCCCGAGTTTAAGGATTTCTAGATGAAGATGAAGATAAAAGAATTTCAAGAGAGGATGGAATCAACTGAAGCAGGAATTGAAGAATCAGAGAAAAATGAAATGGTAGCACAAAATTTCTAGGAATTAAGAGTTGACAACATTGACATTAGCCCCCAGAAGGCTAGAGAAATGGCCTTGAAGAGCACTATGCTCATTTTCCCTGGCTTGGAATTAAAGAAAATGTTTCTACTTGATCAAGTGCGAGCTCAAGAAGATCCAATGCTAGTTGAAAAATTTGACTCTGATGAAGGTGTGAGTGGAACTAGGTATAACCCAAAGTTTGAAACCCTGGCCATATGGATCAAACAGAAAAATAAAGAGAAGCCAAAATTATTGGATGTAATTCAAGGGATGAAAGGGGCAACGATGGTAAGGAAAATACAATATACCACCCCTTTGGAGGCAACCACAATGACCATGCATTCAACCATGTTCACTCGAGCAACTATTAAGGGATTAAAAGACAAATTGAAGGAGTATGAAAAGGAACAAAGGTTCCTAAATGATGAATTTAATAAGTTGTTCATGGAGAATGTCAAATTGAAAGAACAATTAAGAGGAGCAGGACCCTCACAAAGCAAGGAGATGGTGTTATACAGGCCTCCTATTGCTCCAATGGATATTGTGAAGAACATTTCTGCATAATAGGTAAAAACTCCAGAGAAGGAAGTGGATGATGTAAAGAAGGCCAACAATCAAACCCAAGATGAAGTGAAAAGATGAATTTGTGAAGTTATGGAAAAGATTCTTGAGCACAAGATAAAATTAGTTATGGATAAATTGAAGAATGAGCATGTTATTTATAAAACACTTCAGCAGGCAATGGATCAAATAAAGACACATATGCAGCTTGTATTAGATCCTTTTTTCAAAAGGTGGTAGCCTATTCACCACACTTTGGCTAAGTTATGCAAAGTTCTACAAAGAAGTCCTGATGCACCCACAACATTAAAGCCAACTAAACAAACTATGAAGATGATTATTGATGAATTTCAGTATGTACAAGGGTTTGATAAAAAGATTGTAACACGAATGGATTTATTCCATACCTACAAACAGTGGTATATACCTAAAATCACGAGAGATGGTGATCAGTTGAAGGACTTGGATAAGTGGAAGAAAGAATTTAGTCAGGTTGTTCATAAGTGTGTAACTCATATATAGGAGGATGATGATAGCAGTCTTCCTAGGATAAATCAGATCATGGATGGCTTGATTGTTCTTGATGCGGGATGCCTAAAGTTTGTCAATGATTCAAAGGCATTACTAGATAGTCGATGACAAACTCATCTTGCAAACATGCAAAAGATCCAGGAGTATAAGTGGCCATCATATTTTATGGTGTATCAGTGGGAGGAAAAGTATTAGTATTTGGTTTTAGAAGAATAGGACACTGAAGCAAGAGCATTTGTACATTCATCATGGAGAGGAAGACTTTGCCAGATCAATGATCATGGGTCTTCTACATTGAATAATGGAACCATATGTCAAAATGTCTTAAGTCTTGTTGTTTCCTTAATTATGCTAATTAAATAGTTGTTGGTTTCAGAAGAATAGGACAATGAGGCAAGAGAATTTGGACGTTCATCATGGAGAGGAATACTTTTCCAGATCAATGATCATGGGTCTTTTACGTTGAATAATGGAACCATATGTCAAAATGTCTTAAGTCTTGTTATTTCCTTAATTATGCTAATTAAATAGTTATTAGTAAAAGAAGTAGTTATGAAAGGTCGTTTCTTTTTGTAAAAGGCCTGTAGCTTGTTGCTTCCTATATAAATAGGAAACCAAGGCCTAGTTTTAAATTATCATCATCATATATCATTTCCATTTTGAAGACTTATGTTATTAATATATATTAATTGAGGCAATATAATGGAGAACATCTTATTATCAGAGATTCTCCATGATTGTGTTATCATTCTATATTTTTCTTATGTTTTCCATACTTATTTCTTCTTATATTTGAATGAATATTAGTTATTAAGCCTCAATACTATGCTTATGTGAATGAATATGCTAATACAGTAAATCATTTATTGTGGATGTTGGTAGAGTTGCTATTTTTTTTGAAAATTTGAGCTTATTTTTCCTTGGTACATGTTCAACATAAAAATGGAAACTATTTAAAAATAATAAAGTTAACAAAGTTGCTTATTTAAATAATTGTGAGTTATGTGCATTAATATTTTATTAAATTTTGTGTCTTCACAAACATATGTTGATACAAAATGAATGGAAGAAGCATCCAAGTAATCCTATTTTTTTCTGCCAACAATTCATACCAAAGATTGAAGAATTTAAGGATATTGAAATAGGTAATTAAGGATATGATGATGATATATTCTTGTAATTGTGTATTCTATGAAAAATTCCTTATTTTCTATGAAATAGTGTATATATTCTTGTACTTGTAAATATTCTTTTACTATTATGTCTATTAAATAAAATAGAGTTTGAATAAAAAATACTTCACCCTTTTTTGTAAGTGAGTATGCGAATTATTGTTTAAGAAAAAATCTTACAATGTTTACATTTTCAGTTTACTAGTTTCAAATCTTCATTTTCTATGTATATAAAATTGTACATGTGCTCTTTATCTCTAATCACATAAAATAGTAATATCATCAGAATCATGGATTTCAATTTCAGCACCATCATTGTCCACACTTTTCATATTCTATTCACTTTTAAGTACAATCATCAAAATTTTATTTTTATTTCTTGTCCCAGTTAATCTTGATTCCTTTCAACACAACACAGTAGGTTGCATGTTAAATTTCAAACATTTTCTTTGCATTTTTTTGTATATATTATTTTCTCAATGCATCATTATGTAACAAAAATTTCACTTCTGAGATATATACAGTAAAAATAAATGAAATCACATGTTTTCTTTGTCAAGGGAAATGTATGGTGAATACCCTATGTCTTTCAGATAAGTGTGCAAGTGAAATAAGACATAACTGATTGAATATGATTTTCTATTGTACAATTATTTTTTTATGTGCTTTTTACTTTTTGCATGTGGATTACCCTAAAAAAGAGACTACTTATCTTTTTCTTAAATGAAGCCTTTACATTTCCTAACTATGAAATGAATTTACTACTTGACAATAGGTTTGTGAAATTCATACAAATTAAGATTGGTGTAAAAGGCCATCCCTGTAAATGTTGTTTGGTCTAGAATTATAATGGAAAATATAAAAGCTTGCTAGGAGAATAAAATAGGTTTTCAATTTTCCAAGTACAAAATAATATTACTAAAGCATTTCAAAGTTTAGGCCATAAGAATCATCCTTTTTTAAACATGGATTGCAAATAATTTTGAAAAATTAGAAGTCTTGGTCATTAACATTATTGTCTAATATAATGTCATCCAGTGTATGATTGTCAATGTTCATATGTTCTTTCAAGTATTTAATATTATCATCATCCTCATCTTGACCTACATCATCTTCATCATCATTGAAATTTGACTGTAGACCATCTATATTGTTACTAGATGTATTTGGATCATCATTTTCTATACCATCCATATTGTTGTCTTCCATAACATCATCTAACTTTGGATTGTTGTCTTCTTGTGCCTGAACATAACCATTTTCAACATCATCATGAATGGATGCCAATTTCTTTGATGTTATCTAATCCCTCTCTCTCATTTTTTTGGCCATCATTGTTTTGCTCAGTATCCACTAATGCATTATCAAATACATTCCTTAATCTTGGATCATAATGTATGACAAATATCTATTTCAGGTCCAAAATATCTTCATAGAAAAATACGCACATGAATGACATACATATATTATACATATAGAATTGTATGAACATATATACATCAATTGACTAATGGAACATTATTTTATAGACTACCTTTTTTATATAATAATTGCTATAAACACAATTTGTACAACATAGTTTATAAAACATTAGTCCACACTCATTTATTATTCTTTGGTTTTTTGCCCTTAAGAACATCCTTAGGGAAACCTTGTTCTTCCCTCTTCTTTTGCGCAGGAGTGTGTTTTAAGAAGGGGTAATCAATTAATAACTCATCCCCAATGGTAAGGTACATAATAGCCTCAACCATTATCAATCTATCAACCTCTATTTCCATATCTCCATCTTTATCATTTATAACCTCAACAAATTGACAATTCGGTCTTACATTAGGGTCCCTTCCCTTACTACTATTTATAAATCCTGCAATATTTTTGTGTGTATGCACGCCCATCTATGTACATAAGATGACCTCTATTAATTTATTTTCCACTTTCCAATTGGAGATGATGTGTATACATATTCAAATTTAGACCATATGTTGACATGCTAGGCTTATATTTTGCTACCCTTCTCCATTCACCATTGTAATATGATGGAACATAATATGGCATTAATCTCCAAGTGGTTTGTTCTGAATTGTTTCTATGTTTGGATCCCACATGTACATTTTGGACAATAAAGAGGCCTAGAT
This sequence comes from Sequoia sempervirens, assembly GCA_007258455.2. Classification (NCBI taxonomy): domain Eukaryota; kingdom Viridiplantae; phylum Streptophyta; class Pinopsida; order Cupressales; family Cupressaceae; genus Sequoia; species Sequoia sempervirens. The sequence goes on from VDFB02097596.1 coordinate 159,525, forward strand.
TCACTCCATGAATATTGGAGGGTCGTATCATGTAGCTTTATCCCCAAAATTGAAACACCTCGTACACTCTAGGTAGTTGTTGCTCACTAGGTGAAGCACAATATAGTCGATGATCAAATTTATCTTTGTAAAATTGATCTCCAGAAGCTCAAGGAGAGGAAGTCATCATCTCCATCACATTCATTTTCTCATAGGGTATGTAATTCCACCTTCCCTTGTCTTTAAGCAAATTATTCATCTTCACACCGATTCTTGTTTTGTTACTTGTTTTCGTCAATTCCTCATCTTCCGAGTTGGTATATTGGCACATATTTTTGTTAGATGTATCATCTGATAAATGATCATTGCCCTCTAGGATGGAAGTCGGTGATCCAGGAAACTTTAAACCAAGAAATTTATCCTGCAAATATCCATTAAGAAAAAAATAGTTATTTAAATAATATAAAACAATGTTTAAACGAAGTATACATGTTATTTATATCAAATTGGAAAATTCCTCACCAAAATTCCTATTGGATTTGAATCCATTGTAGGAGGCATACTACTAACTGGAAGCTCATCATATATGTAATGTCTTTGTACAATCGTTCGTATGAATTGTTTCTTTCCGCGACATACATAACATGCACAAACAACAATTTTCTCAAAGTATTCATCCCATGTACTATAGACCTGACCTACCTCTTCTTCAATGCAATCATTTTTTTTGTCTACAGTATCCATTGTCATATCCTCTTCCACCCATTCTCATCTACGTGATTTAACAGTTTTAGGTCCATTTCCATGTACATATCTTGTTCTTTTGCTAGTTGAACACTTAGGCTCTGCATTTCCTGCAATCTCCATCTAAAATAATCAAAAGCATGCATTAATTTATGTCAAGATTGGATAATACATTATAAATTTCAATACTACTGTGAAAAAAGATGGACGTATCACAAAATGCCATCAGATCATTGTTTCCTAAGTTAAGTCAAAATTTGAGTACTTGATGTCTCGCTTCATTCGTTGTGTCCTCATTTGATATGACATGATATGTTGCCATGGCCTCGTCTCACCCCTATAATACATAACATAGTAAATAATGTTTAGTACACCAATTATATCATTTCAACGAATATGCTCTCCAACACAAAACCTCACTTTAGTCATATATTTGACATATTGATATCATGTTTTGGCTATCCTAATTTTCAAACTTTTCCCTTGATCATAGAATCACATTTAATCACCATTCTTGTGCATTTTCAACCAATAAGTTTGACCTCAGAGGCCTCATGGACAAAAAAATGACTATCTCCTTTACGTTGTAGCATTTGTGAATTCATAAACACCTTCCTCCTTTGGTTGAGGTTGCTTTCTCTTCTTACTTCTATTGCATCTGCAAATTTTGTTGTCTCATTTATTTCCACCCACTTTCCTCTCGGCGATTTAGTATTTATACATTGTCCACGTCCTCTCTCCATGGCCTCCTCTATGAATAAAAATTTTGCCACAGAATCTTTCACCACACTACCACCAAGAA
>VDFB02097597.1:0-43093 GCA_007258455.2 Sequoia sempervirens
GGTGAAGTGGACGAACCAGAATCTGCCATGTGGCATCCATGTCAGCATTGTATGGACCAATCATAGAGCGACACGTGTCCTTCCCGTACATACAGTCAGCGTACGCGTGGCAGCACAGTCATCGTCCACGTCAGCATATGAGTCAGCAAGACACGTCATCGTCTGAGTCAGCACGTGAGTCATCGGCCAGTCAGTGCATAGTTGTCATCCATGTTAGCTTCCACATCATCATCCAATTGGCAGACACGTCGGCATCCAGTCACCACTGTCAGCGAATCAAGTTTTTCCACGTGGCACCTCCTCGGCATGCCACGTGGCCTCCTTCTTCCCCCTGCAGATGGATAAGTTAATAGTTTGTTAAAAATTTGTTGGGGGGATTCGAACCCCCAACCATGTCTATCCGAAACCGCCGGTATACCATTGTACCAAACTAGCCGCGCACAATTTGTGGAGTCCGTTTATTTTTGTTATAGAACTGGCACGATTTTTGGAGTAACAAACGGCCGCGGGGTTTGAACTCTGAACCCGCCGGCCACCAAAATTTAGAGCCACCGTTGCACCATTGGATACGCCTTGAAATAATAAGGTGTTTGTTTTGTTTTGACAAAGAACCCAAAATCGAAGCCTTTTTATTTAAAACAAACTCCCCTATAATTTAAAAATAAAACAACTATAATCCTTTTAAAGGATTAAATCAAAACTACTAAAACAATATCAGCCCGGGAATGAATAACTAAAAGGGCTTAAATAATTTTTTAAGAGATTATTAAGGATATTGTAATATTTTTATGGGAGATTAAGTTGTTTTAGGGAGATTTTTAAAGATTATTATGTAATTTGGAGAGATAAGGAATATTTTGTAAATCAATTGAGCAATATTTTTTTGTATTTAAAGGGGGTGAATTGGTGAGAGTAAGCTAAGTGTTCTTGGGTAGATTTTCAAGTCGGAGAAACAGGTGATTCGAAAGAGGAGATTATTGTTCAGCCATTTTCATACATCAGAGTATTGTCATGCTGCCGAAGTGCTTGAAGAAATGGTCTTGGTGCATTTGTAATTGATTTTGGAGAATAATTGGATCGGTCTCTCTATTGGAGCGGACCCGAAGACATAGTCACATTTGTAACGAACTCCGTAATCAAACACTGCTTGCACTTCTCTTCTTCTCTCTCTCATGTTCAGTTTCTCTTTTGAATTTTTAATGCATAAATTTGTTAATGTATGTATGAATTCAAATTTCGTAAACTTGGAATAATCATTGTAAAAGTTAAGCATTTCAATACTGCAAATAGTCTAGATCCTATATCAAGTTGGTATCAGAGCTCAGTTGACTATTGTTGCAGTTTATTTTTGAATGCTAACGAGATCCAGGATTCAGAAGGGCGAAGGCAAGCTCGTAGACTTTGATCCTGAGATCGGGAAGTGTAGAACATTTCCGAAGATGTCTGTTTCTGGAATGGAGGTTCCTGAAGAAATTAGTGAGCAGGAGTTTAGAAGAGAATTCCTTGAGATGAAGGCAAAGGTGGACATTCTTTTTTAGGAGAGACAAGAACGGAAGGAACATGAAGAAGGTTCGTTGAAGCAAGAAGATCGCAAAGACAAGAAAGGGAAACATCATGGAGATGGTGACAAGCAACCAGATCCTCCCTCTTCTTCTTCTCCTCCCTCTTCTCCTTCTTCTCCATCTTCTCCTCATTCTATTTCTTCTAATCCTTTCAAGAGTGGGTATAAGCCTAAAATTAAATTGGATGTAAAATTTGATTTACCAAAGTATTGTGGTGAACTTAATCTTTGAAAAATTGGATGATTTAGTTCGACAAGTTGAAGTCTTGTAGAGTCGAAACCTATTAGATGATGTTGATAGGATCCAATTAGCTACTCTTCGTTTAGGAGGTACAGCTTTAACCTGGTGGGAGAGTAAGACTAAGGCAGAAGTTTCACAACATGGTAGAGTCAGTTTAACTTGGGCAGAGTTTGTTAATTCTCTTAAAAAGCAGTTTTATCCCCTAGGACATATGCAACAGTTAATGATGCACTGGCAAATGTTTAGGCAAGGGAAAGGTCAAACTGTCCAAGAGTACACCCACAAATTCAGGAAAAGGGCTATTGCTTTGAATGTTCCTTTGTACACCCAGGACACTTTGTTGAAGTACATAGGAGGTTTGCATTCCTACCTTAGGCATTCCATTTTGGTTTTGAACCCTTGTAATTTGGATGAAGTGTCTGTTCAAGCTACACACCTAGAGTCAAGGGGTAAAGGATCTTTAATTGATAAGTTTGATAATGATGTAAAGAAATCTTCTAAGGTTGCAGAGACAGGGAAAGGAAAGAAGGCAGCTACAGTTAAGAAGGATGATAAGCTTTCTTGCTCTCATTGTGATAGGAAGGGTCATGATGAAGATCATTGTTGGAAGTTGCATCCCGAATTGAAGCCTAAGTGGGCTCAGAGACAGAATCAGAAACAGAAAGGTAAGGACAAAGCCACGAATGTTGTTATGGATCTTGGTTCAGATTCAGATGATGAGACTAAGATAACAGCCATGGGTATGAAAGGTAAAGCTCCTATTTCCAGTGTTTCTGTTGCTAGTTGTGCTTCTACTTCTACAGTTAATGATTTCTCTGAAGATAAGAAAAGGAATGAAATTTTCCACTTAAGGGTTGTTGCTAAGAACAGTAAAATTGATGCACTCATAGATAGTGGTTCTCAAGTGAACTTAATTTCAGAAAGTGTTGTAAGAAACTTGGGATTAAAAACTACACAACATAAGAAACCTTATCCACTAGGCTGGATTTGTGAAAATGATAAGTTGCAAGTAACAAAACAATGCACCTTAAGGTTCACAATCACTAGTAAGTTTGTGGATGAAGTACAGTTTGATGTGGTTCCACTAGATATCTGTGGGATAGTGCTGGATAAATCATGGAAAAGAATCATTATCACTTATTTAAAGATGGCATTCAGTATATTGTACATTCTCACAAGATTAAGACTGATCGTTCTTTTGCAAACACAGGGCAGTTAAAGAGGGTAATTAATGCAAGTAAAGAGTTAACTCTTATGTCTGTCAGTACAGGTGGTTCTACACTTGAACTTGGAGTAGCTAACCAGGATCAGATGTTGCAGGATGCACTTGCAGTACAGCATGAGAAAATGATGATTGAAAGCATTGATAGTTCCTTGGGTAAAAATGTTCATGTTGTAAAGGATCGATATGTTGTTGACTTATTCTCTTTCATTTTTGCATTGTTGTTCAGCTTGATGCTAGTCAATTTTTGTTGGTTAGTGGCTACGACAATTGATGTAGATGCTTATGGAAGTGATAGAATAATGTTTATGATCAACAATATTTCTGCAGTCTTCATTGTGCTTGTGAGCCAGGTTTTCAAATGTACAAATGATACAGGACAAGTGGGGAGGCCAAGTCCTCACTTAATGTCAGAATAAATGTCACTTTTGGAGGTCCAAAAGGTCTTCAGTGGGGAGGCCTGATCCGGTGGATATTTTTAGTGGAAATAAAAGTGTCTCCAAATCTCCAGATTTCTATACCATAAGAAAGAACTCGACGTCCTGAATCCAACGCAATTCGAACGGAGCGAAAAGGAGTCCGTTTGTGCAAGTTATGGCCAGTCAAACCTTGGGTCAAACTGGGATCAGAAGGCATCCAGAAGGCGAAAAAAATGATGTTTACAAAAGTTCTCGAAGTTGACATCATCGCGAAGAGCTCGTCGAGACGATTCCGACGGCGTTCATTTCGTCAAAATCTGACATCGTATGCTCAACTTATCAGTGGTCAAAGTTTGCAGTTGACTTTTGAGGTGACCGTACGGATGCTGACGTCAGCATTTCGTATTGCACGGACGGTGAAGTGGACGAACCAGAATCTGCCATGTGGCATCCACATCAGCATTGTATGGACCAATCATAGAGCGACACGTGTCCTTTCCGTACATACAGTCAGCGTACGCGTGGCAGCCCAGTCATCGTCCACGTCAACATATGAGTCAGCAAGACACGTCATTGTCTGAGTCAGCATGTGAGTCATCAGCCAGTCAGCACATAGTTGTCATCCACGTCAGCTTCCATGTCATCATCTAATTGGCAGACACGTCGGCATCCAGTCGCCACTGTCAGCGAATCAAATTTTTCCACGTGGCACCTCCTCGGCATGCCACGTGGCCTCCTTCTTCCCCCTGCGGATGGATAAGTTAATAGTTTGTTAAAAAGTTGTTGGGGGGATTCGAACCCCCAACCATGTCTATCTGAAACTGCCGGTATACTGTTGTACCAAACTAGCCGTGCACAACAATTTGTGGAGTCCGTTTATTTTTGTTATAGAACTGGCGCGATTTTTGGAGTAACAAATGGCCGCGGGGTTTGAACTCCGAACCCGCCGGCCACCAAAATTTAGAGCCACCGTTGCACCATTGGATACGCCTTGAAATAATAAGGTGTTTGTTTTGTTTTGACAAAGAACCCAAAACCGAAGCCTTTTTATTTAAAACAAACTCCCCTATAATTTAAAAATAAAACAACTATAATCCTTTTAAAGGATTAAATCAAAACTACTAAAACAATATTAGCCCGGGAATGAATAACTAAAAGGGCTTAAATAATTTTTTAAGAGATTATTAAGGATATTGTAAGATTTTTATGGGAGATTAAGTTGTTTTAGGGAGATTGTTAAAGATTATTATGTAATTTGGAGAGATAAGGAATATTTTGTAAATCAATTGGTTAGTAACCAATCTGAGCAATATTTTTTTGTATTTAAAGGGGGTGAATTGGTGAGAGTAAGCTAAGTGTTCTTGGGTAGATTTTCAAGTCGGAGAAACAAGTGATTTGAAAGAGGAGATTATTGTTCAGCCATTTTCGTACATCGGAGTATTGTCATGCTGCCGAAGTGCTTGAAGAAATGGTCTTGGTGCATTTGTAATTGATTTTGGAGAATAATCGGATCGGTCTCTCTATTGGAGCGGACCCAGAGACGTAGTCACATTTGTGACGAACTCTGTAATCAAACGCTGCTTGCACTTCTCTTCTTCTCTCTCTCATATTCAGTTTCTCTTTTGAATTTTTAATGCATAAATTTTTTAATGTATGTATGAATTCAAATTTCGTAAACTTGGAATAATCATTGTAAAAGTTAAGCATTTCAATACTGCAAATAGTCTAGATCCTATACAGATCAACAGAGGTGGTCGTCTCCTCTTCCTTCCTCTGTAAGGCGACATGCTCGGTCATGAGAGCCTTTCACTGGTGCTTGCGCTTGCGTGCAAGGCGGTTTCTGCGGCTCTTTGAATCGAAGGCTAGAGGCTACGAACGAACAAAAAGCTCTTGCTTAGCCATAGGAGTGCCCACTATAGTCGTTTCTAACGGAGGAACAGACTCCTAAATGGGAGCAGGAGAAATAGGTTGGGAAGCAGTGGGGGGAGTCAACTTTAATGCCTCGGCAGTGGGCTTCTTCTCGTTTATTGCTTTTGGAGCAGGAGTGGTAGGAGGCCACAGAGGTCAAGACATAGAGGATTCTCCACGAGGGCTTTTCTTCCTGTTATACCGAACAAGCCTGGGCTTTGTGGGCAACACAAGAAATTTGAACGTGGGACACTTGGGCTTTCACCAAGTGGGCACCATACGATTCTCTTGCAAACGTAGAACATAATCTGATGGTGCCACAGCAGGGCGAGAGGAAGCATCAGGCTAAACAGCGAAAGAGGAAGGAGGATCTTGGGACCGCTTCTCTTCTTCCCTTCTACGTGCCTTGGCAGCATCACTGTCAACTTTTAAGCAAGCCCTATGTGAAACAACATAAGGCAACAGAGGGTATCTCACTTTCAGCCTTAGGCACAATTTCTTATAATTTTGATATGTTTAGTACATAAGATCCTTCCTAGGCAGAAGAGGACCAGCAGGCGCAGGCCAAGAGTAATCCAAGGAGTAGCTACCATGAGCAACCGACAATTTATAACCGGTGTCATGAATCACATGCACAAAACCATCTTGGACAAATTTTAAACATTTATGCACGACCGAAGGTACCACTTCATAGCTACTAACCAAGGGATACCTAGCTTCACTCTAAAGAGTTCAAACACAAGGATTATGTCAAACAAAAGATTCACAGATTTAAGTCCAACTAGAACCGATAGGACAATACTACCCAAAGGAGGCACAAAAAGTTCATCATGCATGCAGATGGTACTCATAGGTGCATTGTACCCATCTTTGTGCAAAAATTTGATTAGCATGGTCTGCTTAGTTATAATGTTTACTTGAGACGTTGGATCAACGAGAACACCCACTACGATGTTTCTGTTGATTCACTCAAGGATGTAGAGAGGAGATGGTCCCCTATTAAAACCCATCGTCAGATCCTATGAAATGAAGGTTATAATAGTACCACTACTCATAGGTTGCACAAAGGCGATAGGTTGATGCAGGAAAGAGGCCATTACACACACTAGACAATACTTTCACAGAGTCCTCAAAAGGTTAAAGGATAAGATGGTGACCCAATCAAGGTTTTGTTACGCAACACCTTTGGAACCTTCCAACTATGCTTACTAGGGGTCGTAGGTTGGGTTGTGAGGCAAAAGCCTCACAACACACACCTACAACACTCCTAGAATATGAAGAAAGGAGCTTTCAGTATCACAAAACAAAACCAAAATGGTTCATGTCGGGTTCACCAAAAAATGTAAGAGAGGGGGACCAACTACGTTCAAGGCCCCAAGTCATGGAGAGCCAAGAGTGGAAGGCTGCCCTAACTTACCTCACTCTAAAGGGGTCTTTTGAAATGAGGGACGAGAATAATGAGGACTATAAGGTCCTTCAATCAAATTGTAGACTTGAAATCAGTTTTGGGGCTAGGCGAGCCAGTTTTTGGGTTTGACACTATACCTTAGGTAGCTCTTTGCCCAAGGACAAAAGCGTGATTCTGGGATGACAACACAGCATGCTGGCGTTCGTATGATCATAAGACCGAAAATATAGTGGGAACTGCTAGAAAATGCGCTGACAAAGTAAAACAAAACAAAACTATGAAATAAGAGATATATAAAAGGATGTGACAAAGTAAATATATTAAAGCTAGGGTGACAAAGATAATCTCATAAAAGATCTTGTTCGCCAGCTAGCTCCAAAAAGCACACCCACCTACACACAAGGAGTAAAATTGTTGGGGGTTGTATAGGGGCCCACCTCAATCAGACCCCTGTTTTGGTGTTTCCACCTCCACAAACAACCAAGATAGTGATAATGGAGAAAAGTATGATAAAGGAAGAAAGAAAGTAGAGAACACAATAACACTACAAAATAGTAATGTGCTACTCAACCAAATCGTAGAGGAGAGGAGTGAAAATGCTTACCACCTCCACCAAGAGCTCACTAGCTAATGGAGGAGAAAAAGAGAGGAATCAAGCCCCTGCTACAATGGTGTTGTTCCACACTTGCTCTATAGAATTGATGGAGTGTTGTTGTTGCTGCTATGGAGTGCCAAAGTGCTCTTTGAGAGTGATGGATGCTAAGAGAATGCTTGAGAATGTTAAAAGAGTGTGTAGAAGCTTGTGAAGAAGATGTGAAGAGATTGTTGGAGGATGAAATGAAGGAATGAAGAGTGTTTTGAAGGTGAGATAAGAAAAATGGCCATATTCGGGTCAGTTGGTTCAAAGAGGGGCATTACAAACCGATCCCAATGGGAAGTGTAAAGCCTTTGTAGGCTTCAGACGTAGGAATTCGTCAGGGACGTAAGTGCGTTGCGTAGACATTTGTGTGTTGCGCGAGTGTCCCTAATAGTTATTCTTTTGCCGACGTGCAAAACAGATGCCAAGTGGAACGAAGGCAGCGGGCTGATGTGGATTTTCGCCTTCAAATTTGGTTTTCTAAGGTGAGGAAGTGTAAAAGGGGAATTTTATTAAGGGGTGCAAATTCGCTCCTATACAATTGCATGCAAGGGCGACAAAGAGTCGTTACTCCCGAAAATATAACTGCTAGGACATGTGTCAAGAGTCAAGATTTGAGATTCTTCATTTCAAACTCGAAAAACTGCCAGGACGCTAGCGTGTCATGTAAACGTTTGTGTGCCGCGCAGGTGTCCAAAGCAAAAGTTTTTTGAGAAATGTGTCATCAGGCTACTATCGCTCCACCATTGGTCCACATGAAGATAGAATTGTGAAATTTTGACCCATGGGATTTTTTCCATTAATGTGTTTGGGTGTCATAAATGTTAGGAAAAGTGTTAAAATGTGGAATTGCCCCTAGGTGCAATTCTATGACATTACATTTTTCCCCCACTTTAGTGCTCTCGATTTTGGGAAAATTGGCTACACTAAAGTAGAGAAAAAAAATTCACCCAAACTTTTAAATTTTATGGATTTACATGCCAAAAAAGAGTGCCTCAGAGGTCACCGAGGTTGAACCACCAGACACCAAAGACGCCCCCCAATAACTGAGCTCAACAAGGAATGCAAGACTAGTTGTGAAAGATCGCACGAAATTATTTTTTGCAAAACTCAATTTTAAGTCAGTTTCAAAAATTGGAGGAAGCTACAACGGCAAGAAGAATGGTCAAGAAAAATTAGATGATTTAGAAGAAAAATATGGTAAAGAGGTGACTATATGCCCCCTTCTGAGTTTCCCCTCAGCTAGGTGGGGTAGAATCAGGGGAAATTGGGGAGCCACAAACTCTAGGAAAAATGGGCCCTAGGGGGGCCTATATATACCTAGGTGGGCCCCGAGAAGGGTCATTTGCACTATTCATCGTGAGGATTTTGTTGAATTTTGTGAGAGAAAAGTCATCAAAATACCGAGCAAATGAGGTTATGAGGATTCGACGTTGGACTAGCTGCGTGTGGATATTACCGAGGGCATTAAGGTTGGCTAGGTAGGCCTTGAAACCTCCTTGTTAGTCTTTTTTTGGTAATTTTTTGCATGTTTTTGGATTTCAAGGTGTGCAGGTGTCCTAGGCGTGCACATGCATCTTTGGCATGTACTGGCGTCCAAGGGTTGAATTGTCATCTCGATGCCATTAATGGCGGTCGGGATGCCTACACAGCGTGCATACATCTACGCGGCGTGCACGCATCCTTAAATGCCTTTTACTTAGATTTTTTTGCAAGTTGATGTGTACTAACAAATATTTTATTTTTCTTTCACAGGACTACCTACAGATCAGGGAGCATCCTAGAGGGGCAGTGCTTCACCTATTATGAGACTAGAGGGACCACCTAACTAATGACGAGGTCACACACCTACAGTAAGTCAGGCTCTAGCATGTATATACCATGCTAGAGATGCTCTATCACGACCGCATGTTGATGGAGCGATGGGACTCCACAACCTCCAGTTTCCAGTTACCAACTTGAGAGATGACCATCACATCATAGGATGTTTTCTGCATCCTCGAGCTCCCCATCCATGGTCTACAAGTGGTGATCAATGATACATGCTCAACACATGAGCAATTAGATGGTGTTTTATACTGCTCCATTCGGACGAACAGTGGGGATAGGACCGGGCACATTTACACCTGGTGGTTCAATCATGCATGAACCACTACCCCTCTACTACATTGTGTCGTGGTGGTTACAGTTTCCATGAGGGTCATCATTGATGCATGAGTTTCTCACCTACACAGGGGGCCTCGTCCACATTATCAAGGCAATGATGGAGTGGCGTATTGTCTTCTCCTGGGGGCGCAACATCCTAGTGCACCTCTACTAGGAGCTTGGTCGGTACATTCATTATGAGTATCGTAGCCTCACAACATGCACACTTCTTCAAGTGTGGGCTTTCACCCACATCACGTGCACGAGGGTAAAGGGATATCTGCATGTGCGGAACTACACTGTCCCTATGGCCCACTAGTACGAGCTGACGCGACAGTGGAGGCACGGCGATCTATAGTTCTGGTGGCTACAGTTCAATACATTGACACCAAATCAGATCAAATGGAGACCATGCCGAGCCTTTCAGTGGGTGGATGATCGCAGGTTCCTCTAGAACTTGCAGTGTGACTAATTCATCCTCGGTTGCACAAACTATATTATCATGTCATACTACTAGAGTCGGGTCATGCGACAGCACGGGCAGGTTTAGACCATTCCCCCTCTCGTCCTAACATACACCCGAGTTGTGTGGAGTGCAACGAAGCTAGAGGACTACCCACGCACTACCTTGGCAAATGTGGACCTCTTCGATGACAACACAAACCTACCGCCTATGGGCACCCTAGATAGCGTCAGCATGTATCAGGCTTTTTTGGCGTGGTGGGCATCACACCATCCTGCCCTAGTTTTCCCAGCGAATGCCCTAAAGGGGGATTCAGGCTTGTAAGGGGACGTGCTGCCACAACCAGCTAGGCCAAGGCAGAGGTGCAAAGGAAACAACGAGAAGGAGGAGCAAGAGTAGGAGGCTAGGACAATGCCACCGAGATTCAGGAGGCAGCAAAGGATGTCATCATCTCCACCAACTACACCTATTTCATTGGCCCCACCAGCCCTTGTCACATTTGGGGTGGCCCTCAACACCGGTGGTGTAGGACCGAGTGCACCTCCTCCCCCTGAACCATTTTGGTAGCCAAGGGACCCAGGTATGATAGTTATTTACATTGTTTTATTTTAGAATTTCTAGCTTTTATCTCATGTATATACATATCATGTTTTGATTTTATACATCTTGTGATAGTATTATACCTTTTGCTTTTATGGTTGTAGTGGATACTTAGGGATGGACTGGGTTCTTGATCCAATGCATATCAGAGGTGGCCCCTGTTGTGCCTATCCAGGGGACAGTTTTGGATGCCTACCGACCAACTTCAACGAGATAGCATGTCCACCTTTTTGAGTCGGTAGCGCATATCAGGATTGCATACAAGGAGGCACGAGTAGAGGTGGTGCAAAGGGTGGCTGATGTCACCACAGTGTAGGGGCAGCATGACCAATTGTCGAGAGAGTTGCGGAAGGAATTCGCAGAGCGAGACACAACTATGATGAGGGTTGAGATCACCGAGCAAGTGCTTGATTCCCTTCAGATCTATCTTGATGACCTCGCGAGTTAGCCAACAGTCATGATCCCGACAAGTGATCAACAGCTACAACAGGAGCTTATGCAAGTGCAGATGCATATATGCTCTCTTTAGGGAGAGATAGAGGGGATGCGCGTAGCCCTGTCTGAATCACGCTTGCACCGCTCCAGATCCGTCTCCACCATGCAACCCCTTCCCAGGCCATAGCCACAGCCAGAGGGTTCTAGGAGCCACATGCCCCAACCTTAGAAAGCTCATATTTTGTATATCAATTTTGTAGTCACTATATATATTTGTAGATATTTTTTGTACAGACATTAATGCGCATATTCAGTAGCCACTCATTCTTTTTATGATAGTGGCCCGATACATGTACATGACATTCGATATATATATATATATGAGATATTGATTCCGACATCATGGCATTGTGTATTTTAATGTGTATGCTTCTTTATTTTCATGTATGTTGATGCTACAGATGTTATGTATGTGTATGGATGTATGTTTGCATTATATGCTATGATAATTTAATGAAAACACATGGATGTATGTTAATTAAATACAATAATGATCTAATTATCTTAAAAGATATAATGTAATGATGGATACTCAACATAGTAGGATACATGTATGTATGACACACACACATGATAACATCATAACACAAAATATTTTTATAATGTGTTAATGAATAATGTCAACATTTGCAATGCTACAACCCTTAAAGAGTGAACACCACACATATGACACGTTAGAAACTATGCATAGTATCGATGAAGATGCATTGCATAAATAGGCTCTTTTAGAGGCATTCCATCCATAGGAAATAATCCATAAGCACTCAAACCATACACAGAGACAATAATGTAAGGGCCTAACTAGTTAGGACTGAATTTTCCTCTCTGATCAGGCGGTGCATTTACATTTCTCTAATTCTCGTAGAGAACTAGGTCACCTATCTTTAAAGTACTAGGAAGTACACTTTGATTATATTGTTTGGATAATGACCATTGATAAGCTTTAAGATAATCGAGGGCCTATAATTGGTGCCCATCAAGCATCTCTAGCTGATGCAAATGATTAGCTCGATAAGTTTCATCATCAATTAACCCTTTTAGGGAAACCCGCAAAGATGTAATTTCCAACTCTAAAGGCATGATAGCTTCAACACCATACAAAAGGTTGTAAGGTGTTGTTCCCATTTCCATAAGAACACTCGTGCAATAAGCCCACAAAGCGTATGTCAGTTGAATATGCCAATCCTTACCGTGCTTATTAACTGTTTTGCGAAGAATGAGCTCAAGAGTCTTATTAGACGCTTCCACTTGGCTATTGGATTGGGGATAATATGGTGTGGAAAATCTATGTTGAATGTGAAATTTCTCCAAGAATTGCTTTACTTCCTTATTTTTGAATGGTATACCATTATAAAAAAACAAGTGTAGCAGGCAATCCAAAACGAGAAATAATGTTGTTTAAGAAAAAACTACAAATAGCTTCAGCGTTCGTGGATCGAAGCGAGATAGCTTCAACCCACTTCGTGAAGTAATCTATAGTAGTGATAATAAAAGCATGTCCTTTAGGAGGAGGTGATATTTTTCCAATAATAGCCAACCCCCATTTTGCAAATGGCCAAGGAGAGGTCTGGTTTTGTAACTCTTTGTGCAAGTGCATGAATAAGACAACTATGTTGCTGACATTGCAGGCACTTTTTAACAAAATTGAATGAATCTTGTTCCATCATTTGCCAAAAGTACCCCATGTGTATCAATTTCCTCACCAGGGATTTACCACCAAAATTTCCACCTCCATAGCTTGAATGGGCTTCTTTAAGGGAAAGGGGTATTTCTGCTTTAGTGAGACATCGAAGAAGCAAGCCGTTATAAGATTTTCAATATAGAACATCATACAAGATAACATAACAGACTGAAATATTTCTCATACAAGAGCGATCATTTTTCATCACATCATTGGGAAAGTTTCCAGTCTTCAGGTAGTAAATATTAGAAAACCATTCTATCGAGTTTACGCGAGAACACACAAAAGCATCAGATTCAGGTTGATCGAAATAGTTGGGGACCAAAGGACCTGAACCACAAAGTGGTATTCTTTCGTATCCTCATCTGAAGGTACTAGGAAAGCAATGCTTGCATGGAATCTTCATGTCTATTCTCCCTCCTAGGGACACTGTCTATCATGAAAGAGGAGAACCGTTTAAGCAAGGACAAAGCGAGGTCTCGATATAGAGACAACTTACTTTGCTTAGCCTGGTAGGTTCTCGTAATCTGGTTCATAATGAGCTTAGAATCACCCATTATATGAAAATGTCTTATTTTTAGTGCAATTGTGGCACACAAGCTAGCAATGAGGGCTTCATACTCAGTGATGTTATTAGTGCAAGGAATGTCCAATCAAAAGGAGAGAGGGATTAGCTTACCTTCGGGTGATATTAGGACCACACATGCTCTAGAGCCAGTCTGACATCTCGACCCATCAAAGTATATTTTCCATTCGAGATCATAATTGATTGTAAGAATATTCCCATGAGGAAACAAATCCAAACCCGGGAAGGAGCGAGATGAGGGGGCATCTTCCAATTGATCGACAACCGCTTGACCCTTTATCAATTTCTAAGTAATAAACTTTATGTCAAACTCAGAGAGTAACATCACCCATTTCGCTAACCTCCCTACAAGGTCAGTATTGGAGAGCAAATGTTTTAGAGGGTCACTCTTTACAATGACACGTGTTTAAGCATGAAGAAGGTAGTGCCTCAGCTTTTGCATAGCAAAGATGAGAGCAAGACATTACTTCTCCATGGAAGAATAATGAGTTTCATAATCAACTAGTACATGACTAATGTAGTAGACTACTCTCTCTTTCCCAGCATGATCATACTGAGCAAGCAAAGCTGCCAAAGCATATGGTGATGCTGTGAGGTAAAGCAAAAGGGTCTATCATACATAGCCGACATTAATACATGAGGATTGGCCAAATAGGATTTGATTGACTCAAAAGCTTTCTGACACTCTTCATCCCATATGAATCGAACATATTTCTTTAACAAATCTATGAAAGGAAGAGTACGATCAGCCAACTCAGATATGAATCTTTGAATTTTTTGAATCTTCCCTTGTAAACTTTGCAACTTAGTGATATTCCTAGGTGGAGGCATGCTAACAATTGTGTCGATCTCGATTCCACAATGAGAGACTATAAATCCTAGAAGTTTTCTTGTGTCTATGCCAAAGACACGCTTAAGAGGATTAAGCCTCATCTTATAGATTCGAAGCCTCTCAAAAATAAGATGAAGGTTCTTTACATAGTCTTGACAGGTTATAGACTTCACCAAGATATCATCAACATAATTTTCTAAAATCTTATGAATAAAATCATGAAATATTAGGGTCATCGTCTGCTGGTAAGTAGCTCTCGCATTCTTTAATCTAAAGGGCATGACCACATAACAAAAATTACCCTAAGGGGTAGTGATGGTTGTCTTATACTGATCCTCTAAATTAATATTGATTTGATTGGAACCCGGGAAACCATCCATAAAAGATAACAAGGCATGGCTTGCAATTGAATCCACAATCATATCTATATTAGGTAACAAAAAATCATCCTTAAGAGAAGCCTTATTGAGATCATGAAATTCAATACATATATGAATACAACCATCAGGTTTACTAATAATGACAATATTTGAGATCCAAGGGGAGTAGTTGATTGGATAGATAAAGCCTACTTTCAATAGCTTCTCTATCTTAGTCTTAACTAACAACGCGACCTTGGGATTGATCTTTTAGATTTTTTGCTTAATTGGCTTGGCTTCAGGACATAAAACGATATTGTGAACCATTGTGGACTCATCTATACTGGGTATGTCCTCATACGTTCAAGCAAAGCTATTAGGATGAAAATGTAGGAGATCAAAATGTTCTTCTGCCTCTTCCGAAGAAAGACACTTCCCAATCTTAATCACCTTTTTAGAAGACTTAAGATCCATAGAGATTTCAGTAGTATCTCCTCTGAGGAGGGAACTATGATATCCAAGATGTGATATCAGGACGCCATCTTAAACATTAGCTAGAGGGTCCTCCTCATCAACACTTAGGATAAATTCTCTAAAATATTTTTGTTCATTCAGGCGATATGGGAATCATCTTTTATGATGGAAAGAAGTCAAAGGGGAGTAGGAACCTAATAATTCCTCAAGTACTTCATTCAAAGAGAATACATCTAGAGGGAATTTCTCATCCTGCACCCCTTCCTCTATTAGTTCAGGATAGACCATACTAAGTAGTTCAATTGAGATCATGTTAACACTCCACCAAGGTTTTTGCTTAGATTGTTCAATAGAGCATCCCAAACCCAGATAACACTTACAAGGCTTGAACTGGATAGGGACTTGGATTCCCTGTTCAATACGTCCAAGGCCTTTTCACCCATAGCCATATTGAGAAGCGAGTCTATATCTAAAACCATAGAGAGTTTGCAAAACTTTGGAAGGTAGTGGTTCCACACAAAGAGCTTCATTCTACCAGTGAACATTGAATTCATATACGAGAGAACAAATGTCTCCTTTACTCGATTCACAAACATTAACCTCCTTTGATGAGTAGAATTATCCTCCTCGGTAGGGGAAGGACCGGTCTCCTGAACAGGATTATAGTTTTCCTCCTTGGCAGGAGTATCATCCGCTTTTTCATCAGAGGAATTCAAGGTTATTAGAAGCTTTAGATGAGTGGGACTCACTTTGTATTCTCCAATAAAGAATTCAGAGAATTCCAAGGACCCCTAATCATTTCCAAGGAAAGCATTCAATTCAGAAGAAGAGGTAGACAAAGAAGACTTAGGACTTTCTACTTTAGGTGGTTCGTCTTTAATGGTGTTCACTTCAGGGACAACCTCCACAAAGGGTATCGCTGAGGAACATGCCATAGCATCATCAGTTAAAGATGGAATATAATTCTTAAGAGTGGAGACAACCAAAGCTTGACCAACAGTCTCTAACTCACAAAGGTGAACAACCCTTGGGTTAGCTTTAACTATGACCACTTGATTATTTGCAACAAACTTTAAAGAACAATGTAAAGTAGAAGTTACAACACCCATAGCATGAATCCAAGGTCTCCCCAAAAGAAGATTGTAAGGTAAAGGGCTATACATCACATAAACCAAAGTAGGTAAGGTAACAGAGCCTAGCTGCAAAGGCAATATTATCGTGCCTAGAGCTTGGCGACCGACATTATCGAACCCACAAATGTACAAAGAAGAAGCGGTTAGAGAAGATGAATCAACTTTAATCTTAGGAAATAGATCAATACCAAAAACATTAAGATCCAAACCGGTGTCAACAAGGGTATGTCTAATACCAATAGTATTAATATAATTATAATCATTAAAGGGTCTACTTGTTTCTGCACATTTAGAGACAAGAGTTCTTGCAGATGGAACATAATATTTGGTGAATCTGCACAAATATGAGCCAACAACACATTAACATCCATAGGCCTGGTGGAGGCAGGCAAGAGAATATTTTGCAATACTTCTTGAAGCATTTACTGATAAACAAGGGTGGTTTGAAGCAAATCCCAGAGTGAGATCTTCATCGGAGTAACATGGAGTTGCTTGACAAGATCATAATCACCTGGTGTTTTAGTCACAAGTTTAGGTGTTGAAGGAAGACTTAGTTGAGAATCTGGTAAAGAAGTAGGAACTTGAGTAGGTTGAGATGTAGGAACAAAAGGTTGTTGATCCAAATTCTATTTGTTTCTTCTTGTATTATATGTTGTGTTTGATGACATTGTAAGAAGTAGAATCTGTAGCTTTTACGAACCTTGAATATAAATATGATGTATATCATCATGATATGAAATCCCATAGACAAAATAATCCTTCCCTAGAGAAGGGCTAGCTGGGGTCAAGTAAATGACGGGTTTCTTAGGGCTTGGAGGAGCCACAAAGACCACTGCAACATTTATCAACTCTTCAACCTGCGAAGAAGAGGTTTGCTTGGAAGATTTACGGATAGGGGAAGATGCTTCTAAGAAATTATCTAGAGCATCATCCAACATGTCAAACTATTCCTTGGAAAAATCATTATCATAAACATTGAAACATTGTAAAAATAGATCCGACATGTTCACATCAGGTTCACCAAAATGTGAGATAAGAGGGATTCGTTGCACATGAGTCTCTTCATTCTCAAGAGATTCCCAAGGAACGAACTACCCTTATCCGCCTCAACATGAGTTGAATGAAGAAATTACAAAAGAAATGTATGCACGTTAATTTTTAGAGAAGACTACTTTAGATCTCGAGAGAGTGAAACTTCTAGATTTTTGCCTCCAATAGAGGAGCTCTTGACCAAAGGATGGTAGCACGGATTCAGGATGCCAATGTGGCGCACTGTCTTCCAAAGGGCTTGTTGGTGTCCTGAGCAACATAGAACTCAGGCAGGCAAAATAGAGTTTCACTTCTGAGCCTAGATCTAAGGTTTGTTTAACAGAATGATAAAACAAAGAACACAAACTATGATAATACAAGGAGAACTTGGAGAAAACTTACCCTCAACCGGATGTTCGAGTCTTCACTCCAAGCTCCACTTTGCAACCTACACATAGAACAAATGAGGGGAAAATGTTGGGGCTGTATAGGGGCCTACTGTAGTCAAACCCCCGTTTTGGTGTTCCCACCTACACGAACAACCAGATAGAAAGAGAGTGCAACTGAAATGGACAAAGGGGATGGTGAAAGCAAAACCCGATTTAGGAGTAGAACTTGCACCAACAAGTAGTAAATGAACAAAGAGATCTAATCTATTTGTAAATAGAAAAGAGTGAGAGAGCGTTACCAATAGGCCTCGACCCCCTTTCGAACACACGGGTGCACCGTCGAATGCTTGCTAGAGAGCTTTGGTTGTTGGAGGGACCTCAGTCTGGCAGAGCTTCACTTGTGAAAGTATTGTTGTCAAGAGTAAAAGAGATTCAAGAGTGAAGTTGAAGAGAGAGCTTGATCGAGTGAATGAACCCTCAAAATGAGAGCAAATGAGGGGTTTTGTTGCATGCAAGGGTGACAAAGAGTTGTTACACCTGAAAATATGACTGCTAGGACACATGTCAAGAGTCAAGATTTGAGATTCTTCATTTCAAACTCATAAAACTTATAGGACGCTAACACGTCACACAGACATCTGTGCACTACGCAGGGAAGCATAAGTTTTCGGGAAATGTGTCATCAGGCTAATATCGCTCTGCCATTGGTCCACATGAAGCTAAAATTGTGAAATTCCAACCCATGGGATTTTTTCCATTAATGTGTTTGGGTGTTATAAATGCTAGGCAAAGTGTTAAAATGTGGAATTGCCCCTACGTGCAATTCCACGACATTACAAAAATTAACAATATGAAAATTAAACAATTTTAACATGGTGGGAAGTTGATAGAGGTTCAACATATGAAGGTTGTTATAAAAAAAATTAAATGGAGGCAACCATTGGGGTGTTCATTGGAGAAGACTGGTTTAATTGCAGGCTTGAGCAATTTGAATTTGGATTCAGGCCCTGGGATTTTTTACGCATGGCAGTTCGACCAAGATACATAATAGGGCTTTTCTGTCTCTTCTGGGGAAAAGGAGGGATTGTGTGGTTTGGAAAAGATCCCTGGTAGCGATTTAGGGAAGGATGGGTCTTTTGGCGAGGGTTTGGTCAAAGATGCACAGTTAGAGGAGAAATGTGTGGGTGAGACACTCAAGGTGTCTTGTCATGGTTGTCCCTCGAAGGAATCGGTCCATTTGTGTCATGGGGATAACGTGGTGGATAGTTCTAAAGGCCGAGTCCCATCTGGGGAATCTCCGAGTGTTCCACAGGGTGTGGGTTCCCAGGTGGATGCTAATCAAACGACTACGAAGTCTTTTGTGCTAGATCAAAGGTGGTCTGACCTTTTTTCCTCTAAGCTTAAAGGAAAGGGAAGTGCTACTGAGTCGGTGTCTTCATCTAATGAGGAAGGTGTTTTTTCCTTTTATGTCCCAGAA
The DNA here is from genome assembly GCA_007258455.2 of Sequoia sempervirens. NCBI lineage: Eukaryota > Viridiplantae > Streptophyta > Pinopsida > Cupressales > Cupressaceae > Sequoia > Sequoia sempervirens. The sequence goes on from VDFB02097597.1 coordinate 19,060, forward strand.
TCCATTGTTGAGAAGAACATTGCTATTATGGATTTCTCTATGGTTGGCAAGTTATTAGGTCCTAGACCTAGTATTGAGGAGGTTTTCTCTTGGGTTCACAAGAAGTGGGCGCTAAAAGGTCAGGTGGAGGTCATTGCGATGGCTAAAGGATTCTTCTCCTTTTCCTTCTCATGTGACGAAGACCTGAGAAATGTTTTTAGTGAAAGGACCTTGGTCTTTTGGGAGGATTTCCATGGTGTTACATCCATGGGAACCAAGAATGGATTTGTCAAAATGTCTTGCTAATTCTGCATCTCTATGGATTAAGCTTTTGAATCTGCTGTTAGAATATTGGGACGAGGAAGTCTTCAAGGTGGTTGCTAATTCCTTCAGTCGGCTAGTCTCTATTGATGAGGCCACTAGGTCGAGGAGGAGGTTAGTTGTGGCCAAATTTTGTTTCATGATTGACTAGGAAACTGCGCTGCCTAAATTTTTCTTCTTAAAATCTAAGGTGGGGTCTTGGAAGCAACATATTGTGTTTGAGAATCTTCTATTTTCTTGCTTCAAGTGTAAAAAGACATGGCATTGGGCCAAAGATTGTCCTGTTCCTAGCACCCCACCTAAGGTTGTCAAGCAGACCAAGGTTTGGAAGATTAAGGAACCCAAAGAGATTCAGGGTGATTCGACGACTGGAAATTGGTTGGAGGGTGAGGTAAATATTGAACTTCATGATGATCCTCCTGTTGTGGTTGGTAAGGACCCAGTTTTTCCTAAGGAAGTTGTTGATGATAACTCCTTAAATCAAGACATGGACCATGTCTCTGAGATTGTTTTCTCCCCAAAAAGTCCTGTGGTGGAGCCAAATATTGTTCCTCAATCACCCTCTTTGGGTGCAGAATCAGGGATTGGTAATAATGCTCTAGTTGTGGTGGATTCTGTGTGTAAAGATGAGGAGGGTTTTACCTAGGTGCATGGTTGGAAGAAGAAATCCTCCTCTTCCCCCTCCCCCTCAGCCTCATAAAGGTGTTACCACGAGAAGGTAGAAAGTGTATTGTGGGTCTGAATCAAAGGGTCAGGGTAAACCTTCCTTGCAGAAGAGCAGGGAAAGGGAGTGCAAGCGGGATATTGCGGAAGGGGTCCAAAAAACCCTTTTTGATTTGTGCTCAAAGAGAACTCCCTCTTCTATAAAATGAAAGTCATTTCATGGAATATCAAGGGGATGAATAACTTGCATAAGCAAGCCCTCCTGAAGAATCTTTTCCATGATCATAAGCCAGACATTTTGTTGATCTAAGAAACGAAGATGCAAATTGACAAGTTGGAAGCTTTGAAGAGTTTATTTTTCAAAGATTGTGATTTTCATGAGGTGAGTTCTGATGGAGCTTCGGGTGATGTGGCCACCTTTTGGAATGCTAAACTGTTGAGAGGTACCCTAGTTGATGATGGTTTCAATCATGTTGAGACTAAGTTTATTTGGCTTAGGGAGTCTTATTCTTGGGTCATTTCCAATGTGTACGCTCCTAATTTGAAGAGAAATAGGAAGAAGCTATGGGATGATCTTAGTAGTCTTAAGATGATTTTTCCATATTTGCCCTAGTTGGTTATGGGAGACTTCAACACTCATCTGTATGATGATGAGAAAGTGGGTGGCTCTTTGGCAGACCCTGAGAGCAAGTTTGATCTTAGAATGTTTATTGATGATAATGCCATGTTAGATGTTAAGCTTTTTGGAGCAAGTTTTACTTGGTCTAATAGACGTGTTGGAGCGGATAATATTCAATTTAGACTGGATAGGGCTCTGAATTTTGCGTCCTAGTTTGTGGACTTTGCTTGTTCCTTGTCATCTATTACACATTGTGGGTCGGAATACTTCCCTCTCTTTTATGGCAGATAAGATTGGGAGTAAGAAAATATTTCCCTTTAGGTTTGAAGCCATGTGGCTTAGGGATTCTCATTTTATGGATTGTATAAGAAGATGGTGGAAAATTAATGTTGATGGTAGTGTGATGTATAGAGTGGCTAAAAAGCTGAATTTTGTTAAGAAGAATCTTAGGAAGTGGAACAAAGATTTGTTTGGTCACATTTTTTATTCTAAGAGCCTTATCCTCAATAAGTTGGATGAGGTCCAACATCTTATCCAATCGAAGGGCTTATCAGAGGATATTCAACTTTAGGAAGATGGTCTTCTTGCTCAACTTCATGATATCATATCCAAGGAAGAGGATTTATGGACACAAAGATCCAGGGCTATCTGGCTTAAGTCTAGGGATCGCAATTCTAAGTTTTTTCATCTCAGCGCTTTGAGACATAAGGTGTCTAATAGAATTTCCTCGATCAAAGTGGATGGGTCGCTATTGGAAGCTGAGGAAGACATTCATGGAGGGGTTGCTAGATTTTTTGGAGGTCTCCTAACGGATGACCTGGTATGGGATCAAGGCTGTGTGAATGCTTCCCTAGAGGCTATTCCCAACTTGGTTTCAGAAAAGGTGAATAAGGATCTGACGGCTATTCCCTCTATCTCGGAAGTTAAAGATGCAGTGTTTTCTTTTGAAGGTAATAAGGCCCCTAGCCCTGATGGTTTTCCCTTCTTATTTTTCCAGTCGTGTTGGGAGATTGTTTCCAAGGATGTGATAAATGCTACTAAGGAGTTCTTTGGTTCTAGAAGTCTGCTAAAGGAACTGAATGCAACTTTCATTGTTTTGATTCCTAAATCAGTTGATGCTAAGACTTTTGGTGAATTTCATCCAATTAGCCTTTGTAACTCTATCTATAATTTTTTTTCAAAATTTTTGGCTTCTACATTGCAAAAATGTTTGCCGCTTCTGATCTTGAATTAGCAAAGTGGCTTTGTGAAGGGCCAACAAATCCTTGATTCTATTATTATGGTTCATGAATTGGCCCATTCCATTAATGTTTCTAAAAAGCCAGGTTTCTTATTGAAGCTAGATTTGCTTAAAGCTTATGATAGAGTCAGCTGTAGATTTCTTCTAAGTGTGTTAGATCGGTTTGGATTTTGTAAGAAGTTCATTCAACTAATTGAGCAACTTATTTCCTCCCCTTCATTTGTTGTTTTGGTGAATGGTTCTCCTTCACCTTTCTTCTGGAGCTTGCGAGGGTTGAGACAGGGTGACCCTATCTCATCGCTTCTTTTCATCCTGATGGCAGAGGCTTTGGGTCGTAACATCTAGAAGGTGCTTCAGGCTTGGGTTTTGCAAGGTCTCTCACCCTCTTCCAGGTGTAAGCCGATTACCCACCAGTAGTTTGTTGATGACACCATTTTGATGGGGATTTCTTCAGTTAAGGAAGCGAGGGATGTTAAGTGGCTATTGGCTGACTATGAAAAGGCTTCTAGCCAGAAGATCAACCTTCCTAAATGTTAGATATTTTTTCTCAATACTCTAGACGATTTGTAGCTCAAGTTGGTGAGAATCCTGTCTTGTAATCGAGGTGAATTGTCGTCTTCCTGTTTGGGGCTTCCTTTGTGTATTTCTAGGATTCTAGACTCCTTTTGGTTGGGCTTGTTGGATAAATTCAATAGGAAGTTAGTGGGCTGGAAAGGTGCGATCCTTAGTTAGGCTGGTAAAATTCAGCTTATTTCAGCCACTCTTCAAAAATTACCTTTGTATGCTATGAGCTTATTCAGGGTTCCTGTTAAGTTTGAAGAAAAAATGGAATAGATCATGAGAAGGTTCCTTTGGTCAGGGGTGGAATCCAAAGCCAAGATTCCCCTTGTGGCCTGGGATTTGGTTTGTAAATCAAAGAAATGGGGTGGCCTAGGGATTAGAAATCTTAAATCTCTTAATAAGGGTCTTTTGGAAAAAAATATATGGAGGCTCCTGAATGGGGATGTTGGGTGGGCTCATCTAGTGGGTAATAAGTGCTTGTTTGGTCTTGATAGGCCTTGGGATATGCTTTCCTCAGAGGAGGTTATGTCTGGGTCATGCTTCTAGAGGAATATTTTGCTTTGTAGAGATGTGATTTCTAAAGGTGTGAAGTGGTTGTTGGGTGATGGGACTAGTATTGTTTTTTGGGAAGAAATTTGGTGTGGGGTATGCCCTCTTATTTCTCTCCCTTGGGCCCCTCCTATTGCTCCCCTGTGTAAACAGCTTTTTGGAATCAAGGTGGCAGATTACTTTGAGGATGGGGAGTGGAAGAATTTTGATGTTTGGGATCCGTCTTTGAAGATCCTTAAGGATTTCTTATGTAAGGTTCAGATTCCATTGTTTCCTAGACTGAATAGAGTGGTTTGGGCCTCGTGTGCAAGTGGTAATTTTTTTGTGGCCTCTGCTTTTTTGAGTTCTCTCAGTAATCTGGATTCTTTTCTGTTTTGGGGGTGACTATGGAATAAGCAATTGATTCCTAAGGTAAATGCCTTTTACTACCTGATTATGCAAGGTAAATTTTATATGCTTGAAAATCTCTGTAAGAGGGGCTTTGTGATTCCTAATAGATGTGTTCTATGTGAATCTAATGGGGAGAATGATTTTCATATCCTAATGGGATGCGACTTCTCGTTTTCCCTATGGAGTAAGTTCCTTAGACTCTAGGATTTAGGGTGGGTCTTTCCAGACTCTCTAGCTAAGTTTTATGTTCAGTGGAATTGCCCTTCCTACTCTTCTATGTTGCATGGGCTCTCGGATCTTATGGCCTCACATATTTCCTAGGGACTTTGGAAAGAAAGAAATAATAGGATCTTTCAGGATTCTAAACTGAAGGTTGATAGTCTTTTTATCAAGGTTCGTCGGGCTATCCTGGAGAATTTTGCTCTCATTAGATCTGACTCTACTCAAAGTGATCCGACTATGTGCCTTTCTGGCTATGATCTTATGGTGACTTTGAATTGGAAAATCTCTTCGGTTCCTGTTATGACTCCCAAGGCTAGCACTATGGTGAGGAGGAACACAAGATGGAAGCCTCCTCCGGCTGGGTGGATTAAAATTAACTTTGATTGGGCAGCGAAGGGGAATCCCAGGCCTGTAGGATGTAGGGGGTGTTCAGGGATAACTCTGGCAAACTTCTTGGCACGGTGACACTCCCATTGGGTACACAGACTAATCATTGCATATAGGCGGAGGCTGCGTTCATGAGTGTTAGATATGCAATTAGTAAAGGTTTTTCCAAAGTTTGGGTGGAAGGTGATTCTATGAATATCATCAATTATTTGCATGGTACGCATCCCCCAAGTTGGAATGTTGATCAGTTAGTAAAGGATATGATAATTATGTTACAATCTTGTGATGAGACTCACATCTCTCACATTTATCGGGAAGGAAACTCTCTTGTTGATTACTTTGCCAATTTGGCTATCAGCCTTAGTGAATTTCGCTCATGGGAGGAGGGATCGATCATTCCCAAGAATGCTAGAAACATATTAAGAATTGATGGCGTCAGATAAGGCGATGCGGCTTTTATGGCCTTGTACTTCTCCCCATCTGGCACACTTTGTGGGTATTTTATGGTTATTTTTCTTTCTTCTGGGTATCTTTCACTAGGGTTTTGTGTAGTTTGTTTGGGCTACCATGGGCGGCGACAGAATCCGAGTTGAGCCACACTCCTGTGGTGATATTCAGAGAAAGAAGAAGCTCTGGAACATTCTTCGTCATGGTAATTTTACTCCATTTTTGGAGAGATTGCATGAGCATGACCCTAATGCCTCGACCAAGTTTGTCTATTTCTAGCATAATCATAAGCTTGTGATGAAAGGGATGGAGGTGGAGGTGAATGAAGACCTCATAGCCACCGTTATGGGGATGTTGACTGTGGGAAGGAAGTGTTTCAAAGACAAAAAGAGCAATTAGGAGGCGATGTCCCAGTTTTTTAAGGATGACGAGCGGAAGAATTTGGTCAAGTTGGAGAGCTGGGGTTATGAGAGAACCTCTCTCAAGAAGATCTGGGCTAGGGTTGCAGAGGTGATCATGTCGTACGTGACGCTGGAAGGGAGATATAAGGCTCTTCTTGGTCACTATTTCACTCTTCTTAATCATTTCAAACATGGTTTGTTTATTTCCTTTCCCTTTTTCTTTTATCTTCATTGAAATCCTCGATGTATGCTCATTTGAAGAACAGGAGGGCCCCTATCCTCCATGAAGGGCTTATTTTGCTTATAATGGAGCATGTCCAATCTCTTACCTCGACTCCAACCATCAAAGGAAACAAAGAGATTTTAAGTGATTTATTAGGGTCGTCGGATTTAGACTCCTCTTCAGATGAGGAGGAGGAATGGAATGAGGACGAGGAAGATGTATCCCTTGTGGTTGTGGCTTCGGCCTCAAAGAAAGGAAGGTGGTGGGTTCTAAGAGTAATAGGGATCCTAAGAGGTTGACCTTTTCTGGGAGTGATGATACAAAGGTAGGGTCAGATGATTCCTCTCCTATGACCGTGGAACTGGCTGTTGATAAAGGTGATGTTGGTGGGGCTCTTGAGGTTGGGACCTAGGTTAATGTTGGTTCGGTTGAAAAACCGAGAAGGCTGTCGAAGAGGTTGGCCAATTTGAAGAAAAAGGATTTTGTAGTTGCGGCTAGGGATTCCAAAGAGGCTAAGGTAGCTAAGATTCCTACTAACAAAGCGGTGACTATTGAGGACTCTCTAGTTCATGACATGCCTAAGGTGTCTCTGGATAAGGAGGTTGGGGATTTGAATGTGGAGGATGAGGAAAAGAAAAATGTTAATCCGCCCTTGAAGATTGATCCTCTTTCAAAGGATTTTTCTTACCTGGATGAGGATGATACTTCTATGTTTGGTTTGCTAGATATGGCTAGGGTTGGGGCTACGTGCACCTTCAAATTGGTCAAATGGACTTTGCAAGAATTCAATAAAATCAATATCAAGATAATAGGTTTAAAGGAGAATATGCATAATGTTTAGAAGGCCTTTGTGCCTGACATCCTCATTGATAGAATGGTGGAACTTGAAGGCTTGTTCAATGACTTTAAGGCGTTGTGTGAGGAAAGACTGCAGGCCCTTGAGGCCAAGGTTGTTGGTATAAATGGTGATATCAAAAAATTGTTGCAGGTGAGCTACACCTCGGTCAAGAATAGTGTTGAAGCTTTGGAAATTCTTTTTAAGAAAATTGGACAGCTCAAAGAAGATTGGGTTTTCTTCTTAGAGATCATGGAGAAAGAACAAATGGCTAAGGGAAAGGGAAAAAAAGCTGCGGAGGATGATGACAAGGTACCTATTAGTAGAGGGTCGGTTGAATGGAAGAAAGCTTTTGATGTTGAGAAAAAGGAACTGCAGGATATGGTTGAAAAACATAAGAACCAACAAATTGAGGTGGCCAAAACCCTAAGTAGCCTTAACTAGTTTCTTGTTTCTTTCTATTTCTGCTGGGTGTTAGTCTCTTCTAGGTTGTTTTGTTGGTGGGTGCTGTTGATTGTTGGTTGTATTTTCTTTAGTTTGGCACCCGCGGTGGTTGGTTTTTTGGTTGTTGGGTTGTTGCTGGTAGGCTATTGAATATTTGTTGGAGTAACATGTTGCTTCTTTTTTTGTAAAGGGTTTCGGGTCCCTTCAAAACCCGCGTTTCCCATATAATCAAAACAATATGAAAATTAATATTTAATAAAAGACAATGAATAATTATATTTTATATCTATTTGTTTCATAGATTACTTAAGAAATATTATATTTGTGCAAATCTTAATGTCTTTATCAATTGAAAGTTATATGTATTCATGTTCAAATTTAATGATTAAATTGCACCATATTTAAAATTTTAATTCTCATTTGACAATGGTCTTTTTGATTAACATCTACAACATAGTTGTAACTTTTGTTGAATCAAGTTGTTTCATTTTCTTTTAAACATCATTTAGAAGCAAAAGTTTGAAAGTGGTTCAACAATTTCATAACTAATATGTCAAGTGATTTCATAAAATTTAATCGTGTTAGTAGTATTGGCAAATTAATTAGTCTAACAACATTACTTTAAACCAACTAACATATTATGTATCTCATCAACAAAAATCAAACTTAATCTATCACTTGTTTTAGTTTGTCTTTATATTGTTTTATTTCTAGGAATTAGTTTTGATTTTCAGATTTATTGTTTGTTATTCTATTTTGGATTTGAGGGTTTAAAATTGACTTGGCTCATTTTTTATCTTACAAATATGAACCTCATGTTTTTAAAACTCTAATTTTAAAGTAAATCTTGTCAAGTTTTTCCTATGTTGTATTAAAGGACATGGCCTAATTCATTGTTATCATATGCACCTTGATCAAAGAACATCCATGATACACAATAAAGAGCAAAACTATGGCATCAACATTACATCATCCTAAAAATACTACATGTTTGATTGTTGTCTTTGATATATTTTCATCACTATTAAATATGTTCACCCAAGGCATTGGTCGAAGGAGAACAAACCCTTACCCAACAAGTTCAAGTGTCTCTCAACACCATCTCACTTCAAACACAATTACAATGAATCAAGGTGCATCAATGAGAGTTGAATTAAAAAAATTTCACTAATGCGGGCCATGATCAATTACATGCTATAGGTCACTTTTGTAGGTGTTCATATCAATTCCACAACCACAAATCTAAACTAGAGAAAAATATAATCAGTTCATAAACTTTGAGGTATTTGTCATTAAGGCCCTATTTTTCTATACATGGGTGAGTTGATTCTTGATATCTTTAACAATATAGTCATCCACTAGTATTTTATGTTATGTATATTCCATATGTCTAATTTGATATTTATTGTTCTACTCCTAACTCTAAAATCTTAAGTTTTTTCTATTATTAATTATTTGTTGTAGGTAAGAGATTTTATTTTCATTACATAAATTAGTGAACCTAACATTGGTACATGGCCTTGGGTTTTGGGCTTTGGATTTATTTCTTTTTTATTATGGTTTTGGATATACATTGTTTGATTACATATTTTATTTTTAGATCTCATTAGGGTTTGTATTTATTTGTAGGGTTGCTTCTTTGTCATACCTTTATTTAAGGTTATGTTTTTTAGTGTGTGATCTTATTTTCATTCCATTATACCTGCCCCTTGTTTTGACCTCTAGGATTTTATTTGTTAATTTATTTATAGACCCAATTCCTTGCCTTAAAGAGAATCCCTTGTTTGAATCAGCAAATGGCCTAGTTTTTTGAAAATGGTATTTTTAATGTTGTTAGCATGGGTCCTATCACTATTACTGCTACTATTGAGTCCAAGTTGAGAACTTTGATCATGATAAATATTTGGACCAATCATATTTTGCACATGAATTTTCTATTTTAGCTCATGTTGATAGTTATGCATATTTGATTGAGGTCAATCATGGTTTGTTGATTGCTAAGCCATTTGGTATAAAAGTGCTTCAAGGCATTGGTACTAATTTTTCCTCTTAACTCATTACTTCTTTGAAAGTCGCATCTTCCCCTCCCCATCCTACCCATGCCCCTTCCTCTTTGTAGCCTCCACCCAATGATTTGAAAATTGAGTCAAATGTTTTTGGACCAATTGGATCATTTGGAACCACTCAATCAAGAAATTTTTGTGTGACATGGAAACACAAAAATTATAGAAATATTGAAATATTCCACAAATCCAAGAATTATCAAACTAACAAACCTTCCACACAAAAATATAAACAAAGATAATGAAAGAGTCAAAGAGAAATCCAATAAAATAGTTGTACTAATCAATTGGAGTAACAAAGTATATATAAATAAGCATTTGCTTATATAGATCAAGGCAATGCATGAAAGCTTAAAACTAGCTAAAGGTGGACATCCATGATAGATCTAACTAAAGCTCAACATGCATCATAGGTTGAGATGACTATATAAATTATCATGATAGCAATGTAACTTAAACTAGACTAGATAAGTGACAATTAAGTGCATAATACAGGGGCACATGACTAATTAACATAATTACCTAGGTGAGCTTATTCTTGTTAGGTGAATATAATACAATATATGTGATGAACTAAATGCGAGTAAAATAAAATCACCATCACCCCCAATAAGAAAAATTTAGGGAGAGATAGATAAAAGGATATGCTCCAACAACTAGACTTGATCAAGTACCCATTTACAAAAGATTTCCTCATAAACAAGGAAAATGAGAAAAAAAATAAGAGAAAAAGCTCCCTTCTTCAAGAGAGAACATGAGAAGGACTAAGAAGCCTCCCCAAAAAATTAAATATGTGTCCCTAAAAGATAAGGAACATGAAAATGAAGAGCTCCACTAAATGAAGCATGGACAAGTATAAAAAAATAAAATATACTACTAGAATCAAAGAACCTCATACTAAATCAATATCAAATATTAGGTGCAAAGAGCCACAAATTTGCATAGATGTAGTTGAATATGGGTGTATCATCCCCAGTGGATATCTTTGGAAAATAAATTGTAGATTTAAATATTTTAACCAAAATAAATATTGCTCTAATACCATTACAATGTTCTAGATTAAATATTTAGGACAAATATGTTACAATTTTAATATTTTAAACAAAACTTATGAAACCCTAAATTTCTAGTCACTTTTTTGATTTAATACAAATACATTTCTTATTTAAATATTTTCATAAGTCAAGCACAAACCAAGACTACAAAACACAATTTTATGCATTAACATAGATCACCTAGGTTACAAATAGAGCTCATAAAGATGTCAAATAAATCATCATTGATCATTTACATTAAATGGGTTTGAAATAAATTACAAATGCTACTACCATTGCCATAAAAAAATTATAGGTACAACTCTTACACCCATGCCACTTGCTATTGAGTGCCATTTTCCCTTAGATTATGTGTGAAATCATGCCCATATAGGGGAGAGGAGCCAATACGTAGGTGGGGGTCGTAACATGCGATGGGACATGCACTCGTTGGGGCCCACACCCTTACACCAGTCCTCCACAACTTAACAAAAAAATCTTCCATTGATATGCACAATGACATTAAACATAAAACAGATTTAAAATGCACACTTAATAATATTCATTCGAAAATAAAACAAATACACGCTGGCAGCCAAACATGATGAAGTGTATCCAACTTGTATCTAAAATATAACAAGTAGCATTCTGACATGGAAATTAAACAACCCAAACATTAAGACATGCACCCTTCCCCATAAATTGGTAAACCCAACTGTTGCACCAATGCAGGCGTCACTTTCACATTAATCATAACTACACAACATAAACAAGGTGCCAAGTCAACAACATTCAAACCCATCTGACCCATCTTTGACCGATTGGCGAACCCATTACAACCATGTTTCCCAGCGTAGCAAAACCAAACCAACACGCAAATTCATTCACTTGTCCCTTCAACCATGAGGCCTACAACATGTATCGGCATCAATCTATCCCATCTCGCCAAGTAGGGTGTCCACGTATTGGTGCCAAAGACAAATATCCCACCTGCATCCATTTAACAATCCTATAAGGTCGCCATTATTAAAAAAAAATGGAAACAATTTCAAACAACCCACCAAACCAATCAACTCAAGAATTAATGGCCGAAATCAATCAAATCTCCAATTCATACGACCCAAAATTCAAATTCAAAATAGGATAGCAATTTATTTCACCACACCAAACAAGCATAAATCAAATTCAAATAATTCCTAATTCAAATAGCTGTGAAAACCTTCAAGTATTCACTTATTTTGTAGTGAGCGACATAAGAAAATGAGTGACAAACACATAATTCACCGAGTTAACATCAAGGGGAGGTAGCAACTCAGATTCCAATGCAACAACATCCATATTGTTCTAGGTTTTCCTCTCACACTTTTCCATTCACGAGCTTTATATTGCTCTTCATTACAACCATTATTGTTTTCCATTTGTAAGCTTCATATTGATCTTCATTACAACCATTACAGCCATAGGTTTTTATTTATGTTTCCCTAGGGTTTATATTGCAAATATTATAGTCACATGTTTTTCTTTATCTTTCGCTAGGGTTTATATTGAAAATATTGCAGTCATAGGTTAGCATATGTGTTCCATAGGGTTTATATTGCAAATATTACAGTCATGGTTTACCATTTAAAGCTTTCCCTAGGGTTTATTTTGCAAATACTACAATCATACATTAGCATATGTCTTCCCTAGGGTTTATAGTGAAAATATTACAGTCACAATTTACCATTTCTATTTCCCAAAGGTTTATATTGCAAATATTATAGTCATAGTTTACCATTTCGGTTTCCCTAGGGTTTATACTACAAATATTATAGTCATAGTTTACCATTTTTGTTTCCCTAGGTTTTATATTGGAAATGTTACAGTCATAGTTTAGCCTTTTTGTTTCAGTAGGGTTTATATTGCAAATATTATAGTCATAGTTTAGCATATTTGTTTCATAGGTTCTACATTATCATTCACTTTGCTTATCGTAGTCTCATAGGTTCTGCATTATCATTTATATGGTAAATATTAGTCATGGTTTACCATTTATGTTTCATATGTTCTGCATTATCATTCACTTTGCTTATCTTATTCTCATAGGTTATGCATTATCAGTCACTCTAGTTATCTTATTCTCATAGCTTTTACATTGTCATTCACTCTCGATATCTTATTCTCATAGGTTCTGCATTATCAATCACTAAGGTTTCTATTCTTATTAGGTTTTTTTCCATCCTTTTCATAGGTTCTGCTTCATCAATTCACAAAAAATTATGCCTATCAATGAGTTCGTCAAAGACAAAATATGTGAGATTTGTTAAACTCTTACTATTTTTCCTTCGTAAGCTTTCTATTGTGTCATAGTTAAAATGTGAGTGTGGTTTTCACTTTGTTGAGCATGAGAATGTTAATGTTGTAAACGCTTAAGAGATATGAGATGTTCTTAAACTATAACTCCCTTGCATAGTTTGTAATTTTGTGCTTCTTACTTGTTTATTTCCTTATGTCGCTCACTCTAGAATAAATGTAACTCTCTAAACTGTTAGAATAGATGATCTCAATTGAAATGAAACAAACTAAAAAGATAACACATACAAAAACTAAATAATCTTTTGTTCAAGCATCACTCTCTTCATACATATAAAGATAACTGTTCAAGCATTTGTGTTTCATAGGTTCTACATTATCATTGACTCTGGTTATCTTATTCTCATATGTTCTGCATTACAAAATAATTATTCTTTTGTTCAAGCATCACTATTTTGATTGTACTTATTCTATGTAGATGGCCAAGGGTAATGTAGTGGTGACCCATACTAGGAACAAAAAAAGAAAAGAGCCATGACAAAGTTTCCCTCTGACAAAGCTAGATTCCCCCTTGAAATAGATCTTGTTGCACAAGTAGATGAGGTTTATACTCCTCAAATACTGCAGATCAAGGTTACTACACCTCAAATACCACAGAAGGTAAAACAAATATAGAAGATGTGGTCTTCAGACGACATGAAAAGGGAACTCTATGACGTTGAAGAGAATAACATGTCTCTAAGGGGGGATTCCAAAAAGTGGTCAATCCCAACAACCATATTGTCCAAATGGCTAGGGGGTCTAACAAAAACTTCCAAGAAAGGTTTGCCAACAGTCCTCAGTGAAGAGGAAGAAAATCTTATTGTGGAATGGTGCAAGCAAATGGTTGATATTGGTCATGGTCTTGAGATAGTCAATCTTAAGTCTGAGGTTACCAAATATGTTAGAATAGGCCAAAACCTTTCACCAATGGGTTCTTAGGGAAGTCTTGGTGGACAGGCTTCAAGCACAGACATCCTGAACTTGCATTATGAACTGCTGAAGGCCTGGACAAAGATAGGGCATTCAATCTTAGAGCTGATGTTGTAGCTGCATTCTACAAAACAGTGTCTGTAACATATGAAGCCATGCCATATGGTCCTAATCGCATATGGAATTGTGATGAAACTAGCATCCAAGCAAGAAAAAATGGGTCCATGAAGGTGCTCACAAGAAAAGGTAGTAGGAATGTCTCTTCCATTATCCCAAAGAGTCGTGAATGGATAACCATTCTATGTTGTGTCAATGCTGTCGGGCAGAGCATTCCAAGATTCTACTTGTTCAAGGGGAGTGAAAACATAGATAATTACATCATAGACTACAAACCAGGTGCATGCATGGTAGCCCGACCCCATGCATGGATGACCAAAGACTTATTCATAGATTGGTTGACCCACTTCAAAACCTCAGTTCTAGGCAGTGTCTCGCCCACCAATAGGGTCTTGCTGATCTTTGATGGCCATGGAAGCCATGTAGCACTCAAAACCATCCAGGAAGTAAGAAAAATTGGTGTAGATTTGTTAACATTTCCATCACACACATAACATAAGCTACAACTATTGGATGTGAGTGTTTGCACCTTTTAAAGCTTACTTCAAATCAGAACGTGCATATTTTTTGTCAAGGTTTCCAAACATTGAAGTGAGGAGGAAAAAACTTACAATATTAGGCAACAAATCAATGAAAAGAGCTTTGACAGTTGACAACATCAAATTTCGGTTTAAAAGGATTGGTATATGGCTGCTAAATCCTAATGCACTTGTCAACAACATGCATCCCAGTGAGACATTTGTGGTCAGCGAGGATGCTGACACAGCTAAAAACATTCTCAGCCTTTCTAGACTTGGTCTATCAAGCGATGATGTCGCAATATTGTAGTCCACTCTTCCAGATGGACATTTGCAAACTGCAACAAAAACACAACACTCACCTCATAGTTGTCCTACTGAATCAGTTGCACAAGTGGTGGTTAATGAACACACCCCTCCCATGGTGGACAACCTCGTTGATCAATTCAGTGAAAGTTTAGATCTTCCATCACAACGAAGCCAACCATCCTAGTTGGTTGAGGGAGAAATGAACTTGGGCAATGATTTGGAAGTCCCAGAACAACAGGATACCTATACTTTCCCATCACCACCACCAGAAATTAACCCTTCTCAAGTTGTACATTACTATGCTCCTTCTTGCAATTCATATTTACGAGGCAATGAAGATGTACTAGAGGGATCACAGGTAGTAGATGAGGTCATTTCCACACAATTGGATGGGACAAAAGAAACACAAATAGTTTTGCACATCAACAAGTTCCTCAAGCTGCTTGTGCACACTGTCTGTCAAAAGAAATCCAAAGTTGGTGCAATTCAGATTAGTAGACAGTCTCAACTATTGATAGTAGATGACTACATGAGGTTGTTAATGGAGCAAGAGCAAAGGAAGAAATAGGTCGAGGAGCTAAAAGAAAGAAAGAGACAACAAAACGAGGAGAAAAGGGTAGCAAAAATTGTGGCAGCAGAGTTGAAGGAGAATGCCAGAATTGAGGAGATATTGTGAAAAGAAAAAGAGCTGTAGAAATTACAATAGAAAAAGGATAGAGATGCGAAAAAGGAGCAAGAGAGGCTTCACAAGGAACAAGACCGAAAGGAAAGAGAGATTGAGGAGGTACATAGGGCTTTACAAAGAGAGAGGCGGTTAAGGAACCCTTCTAATCCGTTGTCTCATAGTAATGGAGTCTTTCATGATATTCTCAACATTAATATCCCTCAGTTCTCCACAATAATGAATTATTCAAGCCTCTCCCAATCTGACTTCAGGGGCACTCAATATCCATATCAATTTGGCACTCAGGATGTACAGATGTGTTCACCACCGCCCCCAACACATGTCACTTGCACCCAATTTACCACTCCAAGTCCCAGTCATGTATGCAACACTCTTCGTCGACTAGAAGGGGACAAGAACATGGCAAGTGACACCCCAACCAGCCAAGATCCATTTCCCCACAGCAGTAGCTAGATGCAACCTTTTTTTTGGTTTTCACATGCAACTCAAGTTTCATACAGTTTAGAAGTTTTGATATTTACAAATGCACCGAAATTGTGGACAATTTTAATTTTATGATAAGTACAGATTGAGAGTTATTGTTTTGGTTTGTGAAGTAATCTGATTAGATTCCAAAAAGTGTTGTATGTAATTTGCAATGTGTGTTATTGTTTTGATTTGCAATGTATGCTTCTTCCTTGACAACTTTAAATATATGATAATTATAGATGCATCATTATTGTTTTGATTTGCAATGTATTGTGATCATATTGCAATGTGTGTTCTATGTAATTTGCAATGTGTCACTGTTTTGATTTGCAATGTTTGCTTCTTCATTGACATTTTTCCATTTTCTATTCTTTTTTAAATTTAATTTGCCACGTGGGAGGATGATATTTGTCCACGCATTTTAAAAATTAAAAAAGACCCCTCAACTGATACGTAGGCACCTCGGGTGCCACTTCCTGCGTGGCATAGCATATGAAGTTGACAGCCTTGCCACATCTACTTCTCTCACTCCACCACCCTAAGAATTCACTGCATCGCATTTATCACTTGCCGCCCCTTGCTATACTTCTCGATTGTCGTGTTTAATGAACGTCTCTTCTCCTTAGCTCCATGCCACCCCGCATATTTTTCCAGCGAACCTATACATATACATATACATATACATATACATATGTATAGACATATCTATATACATATCTATATACATATCTATATACATATACATATACATATGTATATACATATCTATATACATATACATATACATATGTATATACATATCTATATACATATACATATACATATCTATATACATATCTATATACATATACATATCTATATACATATCTATATACATATACATATCTATATACATATACATATACATATACATATACATATACATATACATATACATATACATATACATATACATATACATATACATACATATTTTTCAAACCAACCTACATTCAATGCTCCCAATGCCTCGCTCTTCTCACCATCTTTACAGTCTTTCATTCTAGCAAGTTCTCATTTTTATTCACTTGCACGCCACTCCGAGCTCGGTTCGTCCTCTGCAAGTATCAAACCTTTACCACAACCTGCGATGCTCAGGCTCTAGTTAAGAGATGGATAGACACCGGTTGGTGAACGTTAAAAGCAACTTCTTTCTATTGTTACATATACATACATGTATATCTTTATGCATATGCATATGTATATGTATATACATATACATACATATATGCATATGTATCTACATATACATATACATATACATATACATATGTATATACATATTCATATACATAGACTTATACATATGTATATATATGTATATGTATATGTATATACATATACATACACATACACATATACATATACATATACATATACATATACATATACATATACATACACATACACATACACATATACATATACATATACATATACAATTCAGTCATGCAACTATTGTATATTTTTTAGGTGCCATTGATTAATTTGGGGGTGTTATCTTTTTTCATAGGTGTTGCTTCATCTTCAATTCAATGTAAATGAATGAATATCTATTTTTTTGTTGTGATTCAATTCAGTCATGCAAATGAATGCATGTAAGCAATGCTGCAATTTTTCATTTCAGTAACAAACAATATTGTTGGTTGTTTTGATGCCATTCATAAACCTGGGGTTGTTCTCTTTTTCATAGGTTCTGCATGTAAGCAATTTTATATACATATGCACATCTATATACATATATGTATATGTATATATACATGTATACACAAATATACATAAATGTATACATATAAATATATATACACATACACATACACATATACATATACATAACATTGTTTGTTGTTTCCGTGCCATAGATAAAATTGGGGATGTTCTATTTTTCATAGATTTTGCATGTAAGAAATTCTATATACATATGCACATCTATATACATATATGTTTATGTACATATATATATATATATACATGTATACACAAATATACATAAATGTATATATATAAATATATATATATATATATACACACACATACACATACACATACACATACACATACACATACACATATACATATACATAACATTGTTTGTTGTTTTTGTGCCATAGATAAAATTTGGGGTGTTCTAGTTTTCAAATGAATGCATATAAGCAATGCTACAATTTTTTTATTTCAGTAACAAATAATAGTATTGGTTGTTTCGATGCCATAGATAAATTTGGGGTTCTCTTATTCATAGGTTCTACATGTAAGAAATTCTAGATACATATGCACATACATATACATATACATACACATACACATCCACATCCACATCCACATATACATATACATAATACATACACATACAAATATGCATATAAGTTATGCTTCATCAATTCAGTCAGCTAAGCAATAGAGACATAAATATATTGTTGGTAAGCAAAATAATGCATGTAAGCAATTCTATATACATATATGTATATGTATACATATATATATATATACACACACACATATACATATACATATAGATACACATATATGTACACATATACATTTACATTTATATACACATACACATAGGTTGTCTTTTTCATTGGTTTTGCTTCATCAATTTAGTCATGTAAATATGTATCTATATGCTATAGAAATATGTTATGTTGTTCTTCAATTTAGTCATATAAATATGGTTGTTTTGTTAATGTAGATTGTAGAAAATTGGATGCACACATTTCGGCTCCTCTCCCCTATAGAGTCATGTCTATTGTTGCATTTAGTAATGAATTAGGGAGACTTAATTTTATGAGTGCTCGTCTAATGGCAACCTATGCTACATGGGTCCACAATTCCATTTGAATTGTGAAGTGTTGCATAGGTAACCATTGAAAGCCTTCACAAAACCAAGTCCCCTAAGTGATTCAAATACAAAGCTACAATAGTTGCATGATTGAATTGATGTAGTTGAACCTATTAAAAAGATAACATCCCCAAATGAATCAAAACACCTAAAAAATAGAACACACTTGCAATTAATCAAAGGCACCTAAAATTGATAGAATTGTTGCAGGGATGATTTGATGAAGCATAACCTATGCAAAAGAGAACCCCCCCAAATTAATTGAATAGTAGACCTTGATTTTGGAACCATGAAAACAATTGTAACTTCCAACCATACAAATGTTAAACACAATTTGCAGTGCCAAAGTTTGTGCAATTGTTACAAGATATAATGGTTTAGGGAGACTTGATTTTCCCAAAGCCTTTATAATGGTAATCTATGTTGCAATTGTCCACAATTGGACCTTTCAATTGTGAAGTGCTACATAGACAACCATGAAAGGCCTTAGGAAAACCAAGTCCCCTAAATACATGTTGTAACAAAGTTTTACTGCTCATTATTGTTCTATGGCAATACATGTGAATACTTGAAGGTTTTCATGGCTATTTGAATTAGGAATTATTTGAATTTGATTGATGGTTGTTTGGTGAATCTGATTGATTTCGGCCATTAATTCTTCAGTTGATTAGTTTGGTGTATTGTTTGCAATTGTTTTTATAATTTTGTTTTTAATAATGGATGCCTTAGAACTTGTAAAACTGGAAGCATATGGGATTTTGGAGTTCGCCACGACTACATGTGCACCCTACTTGGTGAGATGGGGCAGACTCGTGTTGATATGTGTTGTAGGTGTCATGATTGATGAGACAGGCAGATGCATTTGCTTATTGGTTTGGCTATGCTACAATGGGAAACATGGTTGTAATGGGTTCGCCAATCGATCAAAGATGGGTGAGATGGGTTTGAATTGTGTTGACTTGACACCTTGTTTACATTGTGTAGTTGTAATTAATGTGAAAGTGATTCCTGTGTTGGTGTGACAGGCTTTCAATTTGAGTTCATGTGCACATCATATAAAGTAGAGGACACCCCCAAATTAATCAATGGAACCTAAAAAAGATACAATTGTTGCATGTCTAAATTGATGAAGCATAAACGTACACATAGACATATACATAGACATAGACATAAGTGAATTAAACACAACTGTAGATAAGTATAGCAAGGGGCAATGAGTGATAAATGTGACACAATGGAATGTTAGGGTGGTTGAGTGAAAGAAGTAGACGTGGCAAGGTAGTCCACTTAGGACCTCTTCACACATCTATACACATTTACATATACACATACACATTTACACATACACATTTACATATACATATACATACACACAAACATACACACATACATACACATATACATATACATACACATACACAAACACATACATATGCACATACAAACAGACATACACAGACACAGACACAGACACAAAGACATACACATACACAAAGACATACACATACACATACACATACACATACACATACACATACACATACAAATACACATACACATACACATACACATACACATACATTGCCATAGTTGTGAAGAATAAACGAGAAGTTGCTAGAATGAAAGGCTGTAAAATTGACAAAGTGTGTGAGGCACAAGGAGCATTGAATGTAGGTTGGCTCAAAATATACGCAGGATGTCGTGAATGTAGTATATGTACATGTATATGTATACGCATATACACATATACAAATACATATACATATATATATATATATATATATACATATACATATATATATATATATACATATACATATATATATACATATACATATATATATACATATACATATACATATATATATATATATATATATACATATACATACATATGTTTATGTATATGTACATGTATATACATATACATATACATAAACATATGTATATGTATATGTATATGTATATGTATATGTATATGTATATACATATGCATATATATATAGAAGATGCAAAGACCTTAAGCATATACAAGTTGGATACACTTCATCATGTTTGGCTTCCAGCATGTAATTGTTTTGTTTCGAAACAAATACAATTACATGTGCATTAAATATATGATATACATATACATATATATATAAACAATTAAACATGCATTTAAAATCCGATATGTGTTTGATATCATCATGTTTTTTTATGCAAGAGTTTTTTCGTAACTTGTGGAGGACCGGCGTACCAGTGTGGGAAATTATTCATTGGTAGAATAGATGACTGAATTGATGAAGTGGAACTTACAAACAAGAGAAGACCCCAAAAATTATCTATGGAACCTAAAAAAGGTACAATATATGCATGACTGAATTGATGAAGCAAAACCTAACAAAAATAGAACACCCCCATATATTTCCAAGGCACAAAGAGAAGCTACAATAATTGGATGACTGAATTGATGAAAAATAACCTATGCAAAAGATAACACCCCCAAAATAATCAATGGCACCTAAAAAAATATACAAACATTTTCATTACAGATTTAATGAAGTAGCACATATGATAAGCCTAACACCCCCATATTTATCAATGACACCAAAAAAAGGCTACATAGTTGGCAAATGAATTGATGAAACAAAACCTATGAAAAACATCACCCAAAAAATTCCAAATGGCACCCAAAACTGGTAGAATGGATGATGACTAACCATGATGAAGTCGAACTTACAAACAAGGTAACACCCCCAAAAATATCTACAATACCTAATCAAGCAGAATCTATGAAAAAAAGAAGACCCCCAAATATTTGTAATGCAAATAAAAAAAGCTCCAATAATTGCATGTCTAAATTGATGAATCGTAACCATTGTGAAACATAACACCCCCAAATTAATGAATGGTACCTAAAGAAAATAGCATTAATGAATGAATGAAGTAGCACCTATGAAAAACCTAACACCCCCAATTTTATCAATGGCACCTACAAATGGTACCGAATAACATTAATTGAAACGTTAACACTAACCCATGACTGTAATGGCTGTAATGAAGAACAATATAAAGCTTAGGAATGGAAAACAATAAGAGTTTAACAATTATCACATATGTATATGACTAAATTGATGGAGCATAACCCATAAAAAAATAACGCCAACATATTTAATGATGGCACAGAAAAAACATACATTTTGAAAGTCATTGAATAGATGAAGCAAAACCTAAAAAAATATTAACCCAAATTAATTTTTTTGGTTTATGAAACAAAGAACACAACCTAATTGAATGATAATATATGGTAATATATGGTAATATATGGTAATATCAATGGCGCCTACAAATGGTACTAAATAACATTAATCGAACAAATATCGAGCACATTATATTCGATGCAGGTGAATGGTAGAACATAGATTTGAGGAGATTGTTAAATGATCAAGACTGCCCACCTAGGGACTGGGCCCTTGTTTGTGTGTCAAAGATACAGGAACTGAAAAACTTTACATTAAAAAATTAGGCTCTTTTAAAATAAAACAATTTATATGAGACGTGAGACATTAATAGCCTAACCATTGTATTCTAAAGGAAAAGTCCATATTAATTTGCTCAAATAGCAATCTCTGGTTCTAAAATTTAAAAATCTCACACTTAAGTAGTTATATTCTTTTTAATCTTTCTATGAGAGGTAGGAATACTAATACATCTATTAGGTTTTATAATTTGATAAAATATAAATCCATGAAAGGACATAATGTGTTAGATGTTAATAATATATATTTTTTCTCAAAATTGTTTCAAAAGATCCAAATTACTTTATCAATTATTCTATTGGATAATAGTTGGCAATGGTCGTATTAGCATGATATAAGCTATTGGATTCATAATTAATTGTATAATTGATGGAATCTTTTTAAATCTATTTATTTTGACTATAAAATAGTTAATAATGTAGCCAGTTATTTCCAAAGCTTAGGAATGGAAAACATTAAGAGTAACAATTATCAAATATGTATATGACTGATTTGATGGAGCATAACCCATAAAAAAATAGCACCCACATATTTATCTATGGCACATAAACAACATACATTTTTAAAGTCACTGAATAGATGAAGCAAAACCTAAAAAAAGATTAACCCACATTATTTTTTTTGGTTTATGAAACAAAGAACACTACCTAAGTGAATGATAATGCAAAACCTATGAGAATACGATAAGCAGAGTCAATGATAATGCAGAACCTATGAGAAAATGATAAGCAGAGTCAATGATAATGCACAACCTATGAAAATATGATAAGCAGAGTCAATGATAATGCAGAACCTATGAGAATACGATAACCAGAGTCAATGATAATGTAGAACCTATGAGAAAGAATACGATAACCAAGGTATATGATAATGCAGAACCTATGAAATAGAAATGGTAAACTATGAATATAATATTTGTAAAATAAACCCTAGGGAAATAGAAATGGTAAACTATGACTATAATATTTGCAAAATAAACCCTAGGGAAACAGAAATGGTAAACTATGACTGTACTATTTTCAAAATAAACCCTAATGAAACAACCCTCGATTTTTCAATGGCGTGGAAACAACCGACAATATTATTATCTACCCCATGCAAGAGAGCGATGCTTGAACAGAAGATTAATTTCCAAAAATTTAGTGTGTTTATGAACACAAACTGGATAGTGTTCATAAACACTAAACTTCAACCCAAAAAAATGATTTCTACAACACCAAAACTTGAATAAAACAAACAAAAAATGCAAAGAAAACTCTAAAAAGCGAATAATGGCTAGCCTTAGTGAGCAAGCTCACCTGGGTCGAATGACTCGATGCGGATGGATAGCAGTTGAATCCCGAGCAGCAACACCATTCACGCGGATTCACCTGCAAATAGTTGTGAGAAAAAGGCTTGCATTTATGTTCAAAAACATTAACACCAAGGTAACAAGTGGTGTTTACCTTCATGGTGGCTAGGAACCCATTCATGGCGGCAGCGAACCCGTTCAATGCTTGCATGGCGGAAGTGGAGCTGCTGGTAACATTCACTAACTGGAATCTACACTCCTGCGTATCGGCTTCTACCCATATACCAACCAGATTCTGAGCATCGCAGGTTGTGGTAAAGGTTTGAAAGTTGCAAAGGATGAACCAAGCACGTAGTGGCGTGCAAGTGAAGAAAGAACAAGAACTTGCTAGAATGAAAGGTTATAAAGATGGCGAGAAGAGTGAGGCACTGGGAGCATTGAATGCAGGTTGGCTCAAAAAAAATGTAGGGTGGCATGGAGGTAAGGAGAAGCGGTGTTCATTAAACACAACAGTTGAGAAGTATAGCAAGGAGCAGCAAGTGATAAATGTGACGCAGTGAATTCGTAGGGTGGCAAAGTGAGAAGAGTCAACATGGCAAGGC